>JBBPOS010000446.1:0-23739 GCA_038091575.1 Leccinum subgranulosum
GCCCGCGGTGTGTCTGGGCGAGGTACGAGCTCGTCGGCGTGTGGGCCTGTGGGTATTATGAACCTGCGCTGGTCGACGGGTGTCGGTGCGCTGCCCGAACTAGGACTATTTGGCGTCACAACACCGCTTTCGCTGGACACCCATTCGTCCTCCTCGTCAGCAAGAGGGCTGGTGAGAGTGAAGCCAGCCTTGTTCTTCCCTCCCTGCTGGCGTTGGGCCGGAGGTGGTGCATATCGGTGAGGCTGCAGGTGTTCTCTGGAAGAAACCCGGGCTGTGCGAAGGGGAGATGTGTTTCGTGAGTGTGACTGGGGAAGGAGAAAAAAATCAGATCACTGAAAAGACAATCTAACAAGGGAGACATACATCGTGGGCTTTCTTGATTTTTTCTGGCTGCTTTGGAAAAGGAGACTCTTTCAGAGTGAAGTGTAGATTCAAAGGAGCCTTGGATGAACCTGTGGAGGAGGTACGAGAGTGAGTGCGGGGAAGACCCGTCGCACCCGCGCGGTGGGTCTTTGGCGCCATGGATGGGGAGTGGTGGGAATTGGTTCTCCGCCATTCTCTTTATAATATCATCCTTATCATCGACGAGGACGATTAGGGCAGTGCTACGCTCATCGTGTGTCTTGATTTTAGTAGCCATAATTCCTGCGTGTCTTGACAGTCAACACCATGGAGAGGGTGCAGTTCCAGCAAGAGCAGGCGAGTGCACGACAGGCGTAAGACTTTAGAACACACTCTCATGGAACACCCAGATGCTCGCAGAGCTCAAGGACCTCGTCCAGAAAACCCTTTTCACCCAAGTGCGTCCAGCGTCAGAGCGGAAAAAAGACGCTTACATTTCTCTCGCAGGCTGAAGTAAAACAAATCTTGAAAAAACGGACTCAGTTCGAAACCGCCCTCGTCCGGCGAGTCGCAAAAAAGAGCGACTTTCTTCGGTATGCCGCGTATGAAATGAGCCTCGAGCAGCTGCGACGGAAGCGCGTTCAGCGGTTGAGTATGTGCCCCCCGCCATCTTCATCACCGACAACGTTCATGCTGCTTTCCCAGACCTCAAAAAGTTAAAGTCGACGATATCCGACTATGCCCTCGTCCGGAGGCAGTTCCAGATATTCGAGCGCGCACTCAAGAGGTTCAAATCAGACGTCGGACTCTGGATACAGTACATCCAGGTAGCGAAACGCGAAGGAGCGCGTGCTTTGATAGGGCGAATAACCGCGCGGTAGGTCCTGCTGCTTTTCGATCAGACAGAGCGACTGAGGTTTTGATGGTGCTTAGCGCGCTGCAACTTCACCCTCATGTTCCCTCTTTTTACATCTTGGCCGCATCACACGAATTGTCGCACATGTCGCCATCCGCCGCTCGATCGTTGCTCCAGCGTGGGCTTAGACTGAATTCAGACAGCGTGGACATGTGGAGAGAGTACATTCGAATGGAACTCGGTTTCGTTGAGGGGATGCGAAGACGGTGGAATGTGTTAGGAATCAACACGGTCGAGGACGAGAGAGCGCAGGGAGGGAAAGGAGCAGAACCTGACATTGACATGGTCGGCGATGGCGAACCTCCCGTCATCGACGAGCAGAGGGAAAAGCCGCCAGACGAGGTCATAGCCGTCGAAAAGGGTGGCGATGAAGGAGAAGCTGCACGCAAAGCGATCATGGACGGCGCCATCGTAAAATCTGCCTTGTCAAGCGCAGCAAAAGGTGCGTCTCTTATGCTGTGTCCCTGAGACGAGCCTTGATCAAGTTCTCCGTTCAGCATTACCCACAGTCGATCTCTTTGTCCAACTCGAGGCGCTCATACGCGGCTACCCATGTCAGCCCCGTCTCCGCACCACGTTATTGGACCATGTCTATTCCCTTGTACAAGAAGTGTTGCCTGATGATCCCCGTGCAATCCGGATGCATGCGACTAGACGACTGCGTGAAATCACCCTCCCAAAAGAAGACGGCAAGGACGCTGTCGAAGACGAGCTTGATGGTGAAAAGCTGATCGATGCCATCCAATCGGCCAACGAGCGACTCACAACGGCTGTCAAGACCTCCTGGAAAACCACCACGAATACCCGCTCTGCCCCCCATCCGAATATGTCAGAGATATATGCTGATTTTGTATCAGACTGGTGTCGGTCTCCGACGCTCGAGCCTTCTTTGGTGAGAAAAAAAGCTTGATCTCGACCCGCTGTCTCTGAAATGTACCACAGAAAAAATACTTGATAGGGTCTTTACAGGCCCTGGCTATGAGTCCTAGCGCATCGCCAGTCCTGCAAGCCACGCACGTCCGTCTGCTCTTACGCGACAATGCGTCACCCAAGAGAACGTTGAAATTTGCTAGGAAATATTCGACTGCATCTACCTCTCCCGACATATGGCTATCGCGGCTCGATGCAGAGAATGCATGCGACCATGGCGACGTCGAGTCAGCTTGGGCATCTGCACGAACCGCTGTGGTTGCAAGCGAGGATTTGAATGGTGTTGAAAAAGTCTGGCTGTGGGGACTGGACCACCGGTCGAGTAGCACGGCGGATCAGCGAGCAGCCGTCTGCGAGGTAAAAACATCCTTGTGCTCGACCGCTTTTTCCATCTTCTGACGCCATTTTCACCTTGCTTTTGCGAATGAAGGCTCTGTTGAACGATAGCATGAAAAGTTCGGTCACGCGGAGCGTCCACGAGATCTTGCTCCTTCGATATGCTTCCACTGTGATATACGCTCAAGACACCATCAGTGCCGCGCGTCTCAAGCTGGTGCGACGTATGTCCACTGCGTATCTTCCTACCGCGGCCGTCTGGGAACGTGTCTTTGCCCTCGAACGTGCACGGAACGATGTCGCAGACAAGCAGATTCTCCGCGCAATCTACGAATACTGGCGAGCTATGGACGGGACGCAGGCAGCATTAGCCTGGGCTGGGTGGCTCATGGCTCATGGAGATGGTAAAGGAGCGACGCAGGTGATCTCGAGTGCGACGGTACAATTGGGCGCAGAGGACAAGACTCGGTTGACCGAGGCATGGAATGCACGACTATCAGGAGGTCAGACGAAGGATGAGGATGATGGTGTCTGCGAGGAAGAAGACTTGCCGTTGACATTAGAGATAAGCTGAAGCTGTGGTCCTACCATCTTTCGAATGTCATGTCATGATCGGCCATTCTGCGTCGTACGTCTCCATACAGGCTCACACGTCATGCGTTGAAATGCCAGGAATGATGATGCGTAGTGAATACAAGAGGGTGTCGTCTACTCGTCTGGCACTTCGATTTCTCCCGAGTTGATACCATCGATAATATCGTGAGGTGGCTTGCCATCGACGGTGCACCCGACGCTCTGTGCAGTCCCCAAAATCTCCTTGGCACCACCGGCCAAGTCCTTTGATAACGACTTGCTTCTCATCGTGCGCGCAATGTCAAATATTTCGTCGAGGGAGACATTGCCATTGTGCTTGATGTTTTTCTCCTTTTTACGGTCACGGGGGGGCTCTGATAACGCGATTCAGGCGTGCGCGCAATGGAGAGTGACAAGAGAATCGACTCGTACCCTTGAGAGCCCGGATGACGAGCGAAGAGGCAGAAGGCACGACCGAGACGGCCGCTTGACGGTTCTGGATCGTCAACTGGACGGTGACTCGTAGACCTTTCCACGCAGACGTCGCTTTTGCGATATCTTCTCCGACCTTCTTGGGCGACTGGAAAGAGTCTCGGTGCAACGTTCTTCAGTAAAACGTGAACAACACACCAGACCAAGAGGACCGATTTTGGGGGCAAGGGCGGACGACGCGCCGACTTCACCGCCCGTTGCCCGCAGGTAGATGATCTTGACTTCGGTGGGGTCCTGCGTGTCTGTTAGAGCGCAGAACGGCAAGCATGGCGGGCGGACTCACGATTTTGGGGGCCATGAGTCTTGAGGGAGGGGGGGACGGCGGCAAGTCTGTATGAGCGGTGGGTGGCTGATAGAATAAGGTTTAATCTCCGCTATGGTGCTGTACAGTTTAATTGCCGTGAAGCCGGGGTTGTTTGCACAGGTTTGGGTTACACTCGAAAGAGGTAGGGATTGTGATTAACTGAACTTATCCACAAGCCAAGCTATAAGGCGGTGAGTGCAATGGGTGTATGGACACCGCGGGAAGGGTCGTTTTACCCGCTGCATTCGAACAAACGGATATAGATATTCTTGCTTTGCTGATAGGTAATCACTCCTGCCGCTGCCTGCTTGCAGCCAAATGTCTGAAATTTTGTGTTCACACCAAAGCTGATATGCTGGAGCGATTGATCGCGCATAATGACCGGATACCTTTACTGCCGTAGGTCATCAAACTTCTCCCGAAAATCCCCCTGAACGTTCGTTCTTTGTACACAGCGAAAGCCTGACTCGCTTTCATTCGAGATCGGCCCCTGCCATATCCGTCCTCGATTATCTTCGACGCATCGTCAGATTCACAAAGGTCGAGGTACGTATTCACCTCCACCGAGTGCACCCCACCCCACTCGCAGTAGTACTGAACGGACCTCCCCCCCGAAAGAAATCATGCCTGCTGCTCGTCCTCCACTACGTCGATCAGATCTGCGCACGCATGCCACACTTTACGTTGTCTTCCCTCACCTGCCACCGATTCATCATCGCTTCCATCACCGTCTGCAGCAAGGGACTGTGCGACACATTCTGCACCAACAGCCTATACGCACGCGTCGGCGGAATTCCCGTGTCCGAACTCAACGTCCTCGAACGCGAATTCCTTCACATGATCGATTGGCGATTAACGGTTAGCATGTTTTCCGATCTCGTCCCGCATCCCCCCTCCCTCTGCGAATATCCCGTCTCTCCTCTCTCTCTCTCTCTCTCTCTCTCTCTTGTTTTCGAGGTTTTATAGCCCGGTCTTGACATGCTGGCATCCCGCCAGTGCACACGTGAAGTCCTTCAAGAATATTACGTCAATCTCGTTCGCACCGACAGCAGCGGACGGTTTTTCATCCCCGGTTCGCCTACGACGACGGCAATGGACGCTTCGTCCTCGTCGGAAAGCGATGCGGAGAGCATGGCCGCCTCGCGGTCGCCCTCGCCTTCTCCGCCGACCCACGCCCCAGCTCACACCGCCCATGCGCACGCCCGGGCCCACGGTCAGGGCCAGTCTCCGTCTGAGCCTGGGTCCATGCTGTTATCCACGTCGTCAGCTGCGTTACCAACGGATCGTCGTCTCCGGCTCACAGCCGGTGGGCGTGCGCCGTCGCATCATGAGCCGTCGACGATTCTGATCGATGCGGCGACGCTTACACCACGAGCGCCTCAAGCGCCTACTCTCGAACAAAACATGGCGTTTGCAGACCTACAGAGCTCGCTTGGGAGAGGATCGGGTATTCCCTTTGCATCACAAAAGTAACAGACCACATGTACGTGTGCATGTCGTGAAGGGGCGCAAGTACATATAGAAAACGTGGGAGAGGCTTCTCGCTGGCATAGTAACCAATTGTATTTCTTCCGGCACGCATGGGACTTTTGATGAAACAAACACGTTGATAAGTACTATAGTATGCACCCAAAAGACAAACACAAGGACCTGGATAAACGAAACAAAAAGGAATGACTGCGATTTACAGTATATGCTATGCTAGTTATGTGTCTTATCGATGAAATGGTTTCAATAGAGAGGAGTGTTACAGTCCAGTGAGCTGTTGAAGAGCAATGGTAAAACAAAGAACGAGTGTGGCTTTTTTTATCTTTTATCTTTCAGAATTTCGTAGTCTCGGACCCAGCTGAAGTATGGAACAAAGCGGGTGGTTCTGCGCGGAAGCTGAGCACACGTCAACACGCACAACAGGATTGACTTCGCACCGCAAGTTTGGCTACCTAACAATACACGAACGCGAACAACGCACACCGCCATGTCAAGAACCTGCATCATACACAAAAGAATTCCCAATCAAGGACAAGAATGGGAAGGAACGTGGGTTGTTACTAACGTTACATTCACCGCCTCAGAGCAGAGAGCATCTTTGCCAGCGCGGTGATCTGGCCTTTCTGAACCTTCCTCGGCACACCGTCAGTGCCGGCTTCGCTAGAATCACGCACTCCATCGAGATCGGTGGTGGAGGTAGCGGCGTCGCGACGCTGATGAACAGCATGCTTTTGGGGAGCACCTGGACGTTCGTTGATGGTGTCGAGTTTAGGATCTTTGGGCTTGCGAGTACGAGCCTTACGCTGCGGAGGTTGGCCAAAGATGTCTCCGACGGGGTTCATATATTGCTGACGCGGTAACTGGTCCAATGCCCATGGTACACCATCCATGACTGAACATCAAACGCGGATCAACGGTCATGTTGGAAGCGAAAGAAATACGAAACCTACTTTTGACATTCTTGGGAATAGCCTGCTGTTCCCCATTGTTCCCACCAGCCTTGTTCACTCCGCTCTGCCCTGAAGTCTTGGTCTGTGCCCTCCAGCTCCCGCTCGAGACACTCGTTGCCATCGTGCTGATGCTGCGCGCACTCGAGTTACTATATCGAGTGAATGCGCTGGTAGACGTGCTGGCGCTCGAAGTCGTGGACACGGAGCTGCGCCAGTTACTCTTGTTGGCAGCACTGGATGACAACAGGGACGGAGAAGATCCAAAGTCCGGACCCATACTACGAATAGACGGAGGCGATGCTGGACGAGTGCCTCTACGCTCAACAGAAACACCGGACCCGTACCCGGTATTATGAATACTACCGGAGGACGTGCCCCAAGTATTTGGGTTGAAGGACTGAGGCTGCCGGCCACGAGTCCAGACAACGGCTTCGTCCGCAGGAGATCGCTGCGGTGTGAGCGGCGTGCGAGTGTAAGGCGAATGCATAACATATGACTGATGACTAGTACCAGGGGGAGGTGCGTTGTGAACGGCCGGCACAGGAGACAACCCCATGATCAGATTTGTTACGTTACTGGCAGTACCATGAGCCATTTCCTCCACGGGAGAAGAGTGACCCTTTCCTCCAAAACCAAGTTTCCACTTTGATGCCTTCTTGGCGACAGCGGGAGCGGCAGGTAGAGAAACAGGCAAAGTGGATGCGTCCTCGGCAGGGATGTGTGATTCCACAAAGACAGTAGGCCTCTTGGAAGACGCAATGCTGGCGGCGCGACTGATATCAATGACGGGGAGTGAATGTGACTGCAAGGGAGAACGCGATGCCAGGCTTATTTCTCTCGCCAGCGTTTGCGAGGCAGAGGCAAGCACCTCCAAAGTTTCGTCCGCAGCTTCGGTGGCAAATTGCTTGCTCTTGCGAGCTCCACGACGTCCTCGTTTCTTCGTAGAGCGCGTCCTGCCATCCTCCAAATCCAGTTCGGCATCCAGGCACGGTTCAGGATCAACATCGAGTTCGTCTGCAGCTTCGACCTCTTCGATAGCCTCGATACGGGACGGCTTGAGCAGCTCACCCTCTGTCTCATCCAGAAATGAAACATCCAAATCGAGCACCGTCTCCAAACCTAATCCAGTCCTCTCAAACGCCGGGCCAAAGGAAGGAGCGCGAGATAAGCTGCGGGAGTGAATAACTGGCGTTCGACCAGCCGCGCGAGACGAAGGACGACGTGAGGGAGGGCACGACGATAAAGGATGTCCAAGAGTGATTGAAGAGGTGGAGACGACGCGTTTGTGGCCAGAGCCCGGGCCAGGGCGACCCGAGGGTGCGGATTCGGATAGGAGGGTAGGAAGCTCCTTGATCCAAGCTCCCAAGTCGCGTGCGGTGACAGGGGTGTTGATATTTACAGATAGAGAGAACGAAGCAGAAGGGGGAATGTAGAAGACGCGTGTAGCAAGAAATTCGGCGACGGCCGGAGTCATGCCGGTAAAACGGTGCATGAAGAAGTTGAAACCATGTTGACGAAAAAGGTTGAAAGAAGAGCAGACGCCTTGAGCGGTGTCCGTCCAAGGATTATAATGATACAACCTGGACCACGGTCACTGATTAGGATGCGGATCGAGGTGAGAAAGGACATACATATTGATCAGAACGATGCCAAGGGACCAGACGTCGGCAGGGGCGGGGCGATAGGTCGGGGCACAGTTGTTCCTACACTCAAAACTCATGTACGGGGCACTTCCACAGTCCATGTCCGAACACTCTTCTTCTGTTGTGGAGAGGCCAAAGTCAGTCAACTTTACTACGACACGACGTTCACCGTTGACGAAACCGTCGGTGACGATGAAATTCTCGGGCTTGATATCTCTGTGAAAGACGCCTTGCTCGTGACAGGATGCGACGGCATCACACATTTGGGAAAACATGCTGGAGATGAGGCGAAGACGGGTAGGGCTGAGAAGCTGAGTGGGGTGGAGCGAAGCGAGAAGAGAAGGGGTCGGAGGAGTGCGTGAAGGGGAAGATGTGGTGTCCTCGGAGGGGACGGGGGTAGGCTCATAGTGGTCACGTGCCTGTTCCAAAAAGTAAAAGAGATCCTCTCCGGGAACGTACTCGAGGAGAAGGAGGAGGAAGGCCGGAGTCTCAAACGTACGATATAGGGTGACTATGTTGGGATGGGGACGAAGGGACTGATGGATAGTGACCTGCGTGGGAAAGTGAATAGCTGTGCAAGACGCAGCATGGCGGAGGCAGTTACCTCGGTCATCTGTGCGGCAATGGCGTCTTGATCGAGATTGGCCTTGCTGAGACACTTGAGGGCAAAATCGCGGCCGTATGTGACATAGGACTTTGAGCGGGTCGCATCCCCGAGATCAAGGGCACCGCAATGACCGTCCTCGGAAGGCAGTGCGCGGGACAATACCTCGCGGACGAGATAAACGACAGCATATGAGCCGGTGCCGAGTTTGCGAACGACCTCGAACTCGTTGGCTAGGCCAAAGTCGGTGTTGTGATCAGAAACGGGCGTGGGAGAGAGACGGATGAGATGGTCCTGCAAAGTGATACCTTCTCCGATGATATCGCCTGAAGAGAGCACGTCTTCGATGACAGATGAGCCGGAAGAAGGGAAACGCGCGGAGGGAGCGGCGGACCTGGAGGGGTAGGGACGGCGAGAGGAGGGGCACGGGAGAGGGAGATATGCCAAGGGAAGTGGGCTGGGAAGGGAGAGAGGACTAGCGGTGGGAGGAGAGAGGAGAGAGGGAAGGGGAAGGGGGGAAGGGAGAGGAGAGGGAAGGGGAGAGGAAGGTGGGAATGGAGAATGGTGTATTACATGGGACGGACGAGGACGATCCTTCGTGAAGCGCTTGTTGAAGAGACGAGAGGCTGGTGGTTGGGAATCATTAGCACGGTGGTCAGGTATGATATCTTTACGGGGAAACTGGGACTTGTAGGAGATGGGAAGGGGGATTGGCTGAGCGGAATACTGCAACATGAGCTGGTGGAGACGGGAAACGGAGAGGTACTGGTAGTAGGGACGGCGAGGGGGAGAGGGATCAGACGAGACCGGCTGAGAGTCTGAGGAGGCCAGGGCGGGAGGACATGCAACAGTACTTCTATGAGAGGAGAGAGAGAAGAAGGGAAAACGAAAGAAAGCTCTCGCCAAACTTTCAGACGTGGAGAGGGAGAGAGAGGCGGACCTGAACAAGAATTTGACCTGCGCGCGCGAGCGAGTAAGTAAGCGCAAACCGCCACCGTCAGTATCCCCCATATGGACACGTCACGTTGTGACACCGTGACAGAAACTCGATGAGACTTCCGCAGCATTCCGTTTACGTTGGCATCAGCCTGTGCTCCACATGGTACATCTCCTTCCACGAGGCCTCTCCATGCGTCCTATCCAACGTGGTGGCGCCCAAGTAAAGACCCACTTTCATCGTTCACCTATATCAGGTCCATTTCATTTAATACTCCTCTTCTCTCTGTGCTCCCGGGGATGTGCATCATATGTATCTTTTTTTCTGTTACGCCCTACCCTGAAAAGCTCCCATTGACCGATAACCATGTATGCCGTTATGAAAACCTTGAGCTCGCAGAAGACCCTGACCCTGAGTTTCACAGAATATGCGTGAACTCCATCATCACGCAAAGTTTTATTAAAAATAAAAGACATTTAGTGCCCGGGTGCCGACTTTTAGTTAGCCCGGCGTGCGCTGCACGCATGGCATCAAAACCCACTTCTCGCCGTATTATTAGGATGAGTCATCGCCACTTACTCTTCCGGTGGGCAATACCAGTGGTATGTATTGACGGACTCTTTAGATGATCAGGTTTTGATAACCCCCTGTTCACCCTGAGCCACTTAGGGGATCTTTTTTGCCAAAAGACCTTGGTTTCAAGCTCATCGGTGTCGATTTGATGCTTGAGAAAAGGAGGGGAAAAAGTGTATGTACCCGAGATTCAGATCGTGTGACAGGCAACGCTTGTTGAGCGTTGCTCTCCTAGTCCACTCACACAGCTGGCCTCAAGTGGCATTCGTCGATCTGAATCTTGGAGGGGGGGGCACGTTTCAGAAACTGAAAACGTGATTTACATTGCGAGAAACACCGCTTACTCTGACCTTTTTTTCCCTTTTATTGTGCATGCACAATGGCAAGCAGTATTGCGGCCACGGCATCCATGGGAGAATCGAGCCCTGTCGAGGAGCTTCGCACCACCTTGAACGAGGTTGTTTGCGTCACATCTTGACAAGCTTGATGCCAGACTCTCACAGATTGCGAGCACGTACATTACAGCATGCGAATTGGAGCGGGAGCACCGGGGGATTACTACGCCTGCATGACACAAGGTGTAGTTTACCTCCGTTGAACCCTTCGAGGATGAAACAATACAGATTCCTGCCCACTGGCGAGTCTGGTCATCGGACCAGCCTCCAAACTAGGTTCTCATTTCGTATCAGCTCTCGTGATCAATGGAAAAAAACCTCCGGGACCGAATGCGCACTTCCCTACCTTCGGCTTTCTCCTTTCAGAACGAACAAAAGATGGCGACCGTGGGTTGTCTTCTCATACGTATGATAGAGTCGTAATATCCATGATCCGGAAAATCGAGCGGTACGTCATGCGGCGCTGTGATCTGGCATTTCGAAAGGCGACTTCAATCATATCGGTGAGCACCTCGCGACTCCCTGGCCGAGCTCGCATGCAAACAAGTCCGATAATATCGTTCGTCTGGTAAGAGGGTGTAGGATAGCCTCGAAAAGCGCCCTGAACGCGACTGAGACAGCTCGTTAACGGCCTGCTTTCTGCCTCAATATAATGGTCGACGTCGTCGTGGCTTCGGTTTCCAGAGAAATGCGGACGACGAAGGCCGCAGCATCATGAGCTGTCAGTCACATCGGCAGTCTCGTTGCTCGAGCCGTGAGCGTGACAAAGATCTGACCTGCCGCTTGGAAAAAACCTTGAAGCGGCGTCCGTTCCTGGATACAATAGTGGGGGACAGCTTAAATTGCGCTTACCGGTTGGCCTGGCACGGGCATTGGCCTCTGATAAGGTTTCACCGTCCATTCGTAAAGAAAGCCTAGATATCATGATCAGTGTGAAAAGTCAGGACTCAGGGGCTTTGCCGCTTCTGTGACATGCTGTGGATTCTCGCAGGATTCTCGTTTGCTTCATCTTACCTTCCTAGTAACTTCGTGCCTCTCACAAAATTTTCTGTTTTCGCCGTTTGCCGATATTGCGACAGTCGTCAAAGACTCTGGCGACAATCGACGAGACATGGAAAAGATCTCTGACACCGTTACGTCCGTGTTTCACATTGATATCAGGGACAAGCGTCCCGTCGTCTGCTCCACTGGCGATAACACCATCGTCTGGAGCGAGGCCTTTGGACTAGGATGGCGCTTCGGAATCTCTTACACCTCTGGGCTCTTCGCAAAGATCCACCTCCATCTCGACCACAATCCCTCCCACACCGAGAAAGACCAAGCGGTCGTGACCGTCTCCCTGAGAGATAAGGCAGATGGCAAGGACGCCGAGACGTTCAACGAGCGGGTGACCACGATCAAAGACTTTGGTCACGATCAACCCGCTCGGCTCGGCTCGTGGCCGCCATACGACTTGACCGCCCACCCCTATGTGTCGCTCACCGTGGCCACCAAGGCGCGCATCTCCCTTCCCGCCACAGACCCGCTCGAGTCGACGGCTATCGCCGTGCGCCAGTCCATGGTGAGCGGCGACTTTGTAGACACCAAATTCTACGCGTTCTCTGCCAAGCGCCCGGGGACCACCGCTGGCAAGCCCCGCGTCGTGTACGCCAACAGCGATAGCATCAGCATGACTCTGCCCAAGTCTGGTGCGAGTACGGATGTTTTCAGATAAATTCCGTTCTCAGAACTCATGTTATCGCAGGATCAAAGAAAGTCAACGGTGCAGCTCCCGCCTTTCTGGTCAATATGACCAGCGATGACCATATCAATGGGGATTCCGTACTTCACGAGTATGCGTACGAACAAGATAGCGATCTTGACGATGACGATGACGTTGAATTCCCCGATCTTTATTCGTCGGCCTCGAAGGCGCATACATCCAGTGAGCCTTTTCATTTCCATGTCTCGGATTCGATGAACAGCGCCACATCAGAGGGCTCGATGCACAAAAGCATGGAAGATGAATTCTCGGCAGGACCCCCTGCGTACTCCGTCAACAACTACCGGACGATCCTAGTGAAAGGTGTGGCATACAAAACGTGAATGTCCGTGTGATCGATTGGCCTAGGTCTTGAACTGACTTTTCTTTCTTTCCAGGTGGTCTGCATACATCTATTTCCGCTACACCGGACAGGTGTCTTTCCTGCCCCTCAAGTCCGCTCGTGGCGATCGTTCCAACGATCCCACCAAGCCTCCCCGTTGTTCCCCAAAGTCGATGTATCGGCTCGCGTGTCGTGTGAGCAAACAAACGTTTTCGGAAACAACATGTCCATGTCCATTGTTCTAAACTTGATGACAGTTACGGGACGAAAGAATGAAGGAATTCGCGTTTCGTGCCATCAAAGAAGGGTTGTCAAAGGACAATATCGTCGACGAAGCCTTTTCGTGGTTCACGGCGCAGTATGTCTCGTTTCCGATCGCGAACATGACCACCGGAAAGTACTGATCGCACCGTCCATCATTTTCCAGGCATCCGATTATCAGCGAGCATGAAGTCGACCGTGTGTTCGAGCTTCGGAAATCGCTCAAGGTTTCATCCGCGCTCAAGTGCCAGCTGAAAGCGGTGACGCTCGGAGATAAGCCCTGGGCTACAAACGTTCTCATCGCCATCATGGAAAAGTTGAATCCCTCCGAAGAAACGTCAGCTTGATGTCGTTCAAGTTTTGTCTTGTTCGTTCGCTTGCTTGAAACTGTACTTATTTATGACTGTGTCCCGTATTATGTCTGATTGCCACACACGTTCCCCTGTTGTACAATCAATGTGTTCATTTAAGACCCATGTTAACCCATACTCTTCCCGGGAGTCCCCATATCCCTCCTCGCCTGACCACTTCATCCATACCGCGTGTATCGATCCCAGCCGAGGCCTCCACCTTGACGCCACAATCAGAGCTCGCGTTCCCAATTCGGTTGTTGAACTCGCCGAAAGAGGCGCGAAGCTCGATCATGCCCACCGCAGGGACCCGTGCAGGGCTCGAGAGGACGACCATCGGTGGCAGCCTCGACGGCACGGGCGAACTCGTCAACGCCATGCCCATCCCAGCCACGTGGGACATATCCATGCCCGAATTCATGCTCATGCTCAATCCGGGGATCTCCATGTCCATGTCTATGTCGGTCGATCCGAACAGGCTTGCCGAGGTGGAACCCCCAGAGATGGGAAGGTGTCCGACGCCGAGGCTTTCGAGTCCAAAGTGGGACGCGTGCGGGCCCACCAAGGGAGGAAGCATCGTCAGAGGGAGATACACCGACACGGGGATCGAGTGTGGCGCGACCGTTCCAGCGAGAACGGAAGCAAGCAGCTCTGGCGATACAGACTCTTCTGCCACGTTGGGACTCGAGGTAGATTGAGTCGGGTCCTGTGCTTGCTGTGCGAGCGAGCTATTGTCTGGCTTCCACTGTAACATTCCCAGTAGCTCGTTCAACCAGCATTGCTCCCTCACGATCTGACGTGTGGGTGCGTCGAGAAATGAAATTACACGGCGTAAAGGTGTGGTAGGCCACGTACGTCTAGAATGCGTGACACTTCGCTGGCCGTTTTCACCGGGACTTCTTGCAACAGAAATCCCGGCTCTTGCGGAGCGGCGAGTCGCAAGCAAAGTGGTGGATGAGCTTGACTGGGTGAGTTCTGACAAGATCACCGATTTTAGAATCAACCCTGAAGCAAGTCTCGCCACCTACGTATACAGCTTTGTAGTATTCAGCAGGCGTGCCATTGTTTAGCTTTGTGGCGCGATGTTAGCAGGGTCAACAACAATAATCAGGCAAGGGGCAACGAAGTTGTCCGATGGAAAGGCGAATCGATATCCACAAACGACCATTTGGCGAAAGAAAAAGGTCTCTTGAACGGAAGAGAGAACCAGTGTCGCGGAAGCAGTGGATAGATGCGTATCAAGATTGGACCACGTTGTCTTGAACCACACTTACCAAAAGGTCCACCCAACTCCCACCGTCGATTGATTGACCATGTGATGGACTTATCATGAAGCCATTGAATGCAAGATTGCTCATGTTCATTCCTGTCACGGGACCAATGTGCCCAAAAGCACCCAAGTTGGCTAGACCAGCACCGGTAGAGCCCGTTGAAACACCCATGTTCATGAGGACGTCTGCGGACATGTCCAGCGCCAAGACAGCCTGTATCGCACGCAAGCGACTCTGCGAAACAATTACGCCGCAATTGGTCGGTTGATGCCTCGACTTTGATGGGCGGTTGAGTTCTAGGACCCATGAGTGAGAAGCTACTCGAGGAAACACGTGGTCGTTTGGAAAGCTGGGCTGAGAGGGTAGGTCGAGACCCTCAGAAGATGGGACGAGCTTCAGGCGTGCGATCGTGGAGCCAGCGTAGCTTCCCGAAAGGACTGTGGTCAGGTGTGCAAGAGGAATGTCAATAGGGAAAGTGGGATTGGCTGGTTGGGGGTGAGCTGTCGGTGAGAAGCGGAGAAGGCGAAGATACGCCAAGGGTGAAAGCCACACAAGGAAGGACAAGGATGGTGCGTCTAGATACAACAAGGGCAAGAAATTACGAGCAAGCATTATATCAAGAGGCTGATATTTTAAACTACCGGAAATCTGCGTCAATATATAAAGGCTAGCCTGGACAGCAAGGTTACACACGCAGTGGATTTTTGGGCATCAAGGAAATGCTGAGCGGCGTTGACGGGTTCCGTAAACCAACGGATTCCTCGCTCGCCCTCGGCAACCGCCAACAAATCAAGCATCATGAGGTAGCGTAGATGGTCCTGCACGACGAGACCGAGAAGGGCAGCCTCGACCGCCGGGTCCTCTCCTTGTGTGTCGTGCGCGGCGGCGATCGATGCGCGATTTGCTGCATGGACCCATCTGGCTATGTCCCTGGCGAGAAAGGCATCTAACTCCGGGGCTGCCGGTGGTCCATTAGCATTATGGTTGCCAACAGCAAAGGACGTCTTGACGACCACTCGGTCGTCGATGTTAACGTCAAGGACTAGCACTTTACCCGCCATCATTATGGTCGTTGCAGACGTTCCAGAACTGTCGATGAACGCCTCCATGCCTACGGAACGGCCCCATTCCTCGAGCTTGGTGGGTGAAGGTGGGGCAGTATCAGGAAAGACAACGACTGGTCGCTCTGCAGAGAGAGCGGTAGCAGCTGCACGGGATAACGCGATGGATGTAGAAATCGCCGCGTGCTGCTTCATAAGAGAGACGAGCTTGGAAGTTTGATCTGATGATGGCATGGCAGCTAGCTGGGCGAGTGCATGGTTGAGTTGCGAGGTGGAGTTGAGGGTGGCATTGAGACGTGACAAGGTTTCGGGTGAAGAGATGCTGAACGGATGAGGAGGAGTGCCATCGGAAGTCTTACCAAGTGCGAGCAGGTCGTGCACCGAGGCGAGCATTGCAGTCAAGATTTTTGTTCCAGTGCTTACAATGTTACATATTCAACGTTGTAAATAAATAAACGTTGATAATCGCCGAAAAAGGCCTAGTGTAGGCAGACCCTGGTCCCTTACTACTAGGCGACAGTTAAGAAAGACCATGAGGCGGCCTGAAATTCAGCGGCGTACAAATACCCTCCAAGCCTCCTGGACCTGTTCCAGCTTCCCCCACATCGCAGCCTCATGCTCATACACAGCTTCGAGTCTAACACGGTGACGGCTAAAAAGGCCGAGGAGCGATGGACACCCACGACCATCCACGCAGTGTTTGCACTGCCCTCACTTTCCCGGTGCGAGCCGGCAGGTAATATCTCTGTCGACCTCCCACTACTGAATGGGTGGACTTTCGCCATATCGTTGTCCCCAAAATATCAGCCAAGACCTGTGAAGAAAGGCAGACCTAGCAAATATTTGGAACCAATCACAACACACAAGTGGAATCCTGTTGTGCTTGCTTTCCTAAGACGCGGCAGGGTCATTCAATGGAAAAATACATCCATGCACGCTGAGCTGTCGCTTACTGCAGACCCGCCTACTGACAGCCGCAACTCGACATTCCGTGTTACAATGGAGAAGATTGCATTGGTACATACCCACTCGCTGGAAATTAAACTCGCACCTGGCACCCTCTCATTGCTATCACCTTCCAAGATCTCGCTCACCCTGACGATCTCAAAGTGTCCATTCTCCACGGGACTCCTCCAACTCACGTCTGGGCGCTCTGACGAAGCGGACGCCCGGAAGTGGTTAGCCAAGCAGTGCGGTGAACGTCTCCTCATTCGATCACTCACCAACGGAACAGTCCATGACGTAAAATTCTTGGCCTGTTCCGCCCGTTCTACCTCTGGAAGCAACGGCAAATCGCTGCTCGAGACCTACGCCTGGCTCTCTGTCTTAAAAGGGCGCGTCAATCCTTCACTTGATCTGTAATCTTATGATTTTGAAATAACCTGCAACTGAAACCTTGCAGCTCAACTCAGTGTGGTTTGGACAAGCATACTGAATTGGAATAAGAATCCCGAGGTGGGACCAGTTGTGGAGATTCCTTGCCCAGACGGTTACGAATATGAGCTTGATAGCGATTTTGACGAAGATGAGGCTGTTGAACCCGCTGCAGGTAAACCGTCCCTGCGAACGTCTGGTCTGCATGCGCTTACTCTGGGATCCCGGCTAGGTGAAGAATCAGACAGTAAGCGGGATGGAGGTCAGTGATACATCGTTGTTGCTTTGTAGTCCTTAAATTAGATCCAGTTAGTGACGTGACCTCGGTTGATTCTCTCCCCGAGGAAGTCATCCAAGATCAGGAGGTACTACCTGATTCGTCTTCGAAGATTCCAACCGACTGCGAACGAACGGTCGTGATTAAGTTTGCAGCCCACAGGACGTGAGTTATCCACAACGGTGCCAGTGTGCATTGAATCGTACTTGACGAAAATGCAGATGGTATGCTTTCTTGTGGTATTTATACACAGGTCATGTCGAATTCTGCGAATTGAAGTCGCAAGTTGAACATGGTGTTCGGCGCCTTCGTGTCATTGGAGACGGCCAACCTTCTTGTTCACCCAAGTCGATGTACCGATTCGCAAATCTCGTGAGTAATTTGTGAGACAGAATAAGGCGAGAGTTATCCAATGTATTCCAAGGTCGGCGACAAGAAACTCAAGGCCCTATCTCTGGAGGCTATCAAAACAAGTGTGGCAAAGACGAATGTCCTGGAGGAAACGTTCTCCGTCTTCACATCCAAGTCAGTATCGCTTCGGAATGTGGAGATCATCGCTGACACTGAGTGTGAACAGATACTCCGATGTTCTAAAAGCCCAGCTTAAGGTCCTCATAGAGCATCGTGCCTCACCAGAGGTCAAAAAAGCCTTACTCGAGAAGGTTTCTGAGTCGGCTGTCATGCCTCATGCGAAGCCTGCGTTCGAAGCCTTCTACGATAAGCTTGCGGCCTTGCGCGATGGATACCACTAACGATTTGGATTCGGAGTGACCCTGGAAAATGCCTAGGGAACCCAGATCCGCATCCGGACAAATAAGGGAAAAAATAGAAACCAGAAGGGTTAGCAAACACCCAGATCTACTATGCGGGCAGGGGTCATCGAGAGTTAAGAAGTCTGAATCATACATAGCTATTATGCACCTGCCCCACGTACATTATGTATTAACGTATGATATAAGATATCTTCCTTGATGTCTTGTGAAAACATGATATTGTGACCTGATGGTTCCTCGCTCGCCCTAAGCAACTGCTAACAAATCAAGCATCATGAAGTAGCGTAGATGGTCCTGCACGACAGGAAGAGCGGTCTCGACCGCCGGGTCCTCTGTTTGATTGTCGTGTGCGGCGTCGATCGATGCGCGATTTGCTGCATGGACCCATCTCTCTAGCGAGAAAGGCATCCAACTCTGGGGCTGCCGGTGGTCCATTAGCATTACAGTGGTGACTAACAGCAAAGAACGTCTTGACGACCACTCGGCTGTCGATGTTGACGTCACTTGGCCCGCCATCATTATGGTCGTCGCGGACGTTCCAAAACTGTCTATTTGAACGCCTCCATCCCACGTAACGGCCCAATTCCTCGAGCTTGGTGGGTGAAGTGGGGCAGTATCAGGAAAGACTACAAGCCGACAGAGTGGTAGTAGCTGCGCGGGATAACGCGATGGATGTAGAAATCGCCGCGTGCTGCTTCATAAGAGAGACGAGCTTGGAAGTTTGATCCGATGATAGCATGGCGGCTAGCTGGGCGAGTGCATGGTTGAGTTGCGAGGTGGAGTTGAGGGTGGCATTGAGACGTGACAAGGTTGCGGGTGAAGAGATGCTGAACGGATGAGGAGGAGTGCCATCGGAAGTCTTACCAAGTGCGAGCAGGTCGTGCACCGAGGCGAGCATTGCAGTCTAACTTCGATTCAATGTGTCATTCAAACGCCGAAAAGGGCCCATCATAATGAGGCGGCCTTTCAGCGTACAAATACCCTCCAAGCCTTCCTGGACCTGTTCCAGCTTCCCCCACATCGCAGCCTCATGGACTCAGACTACGACTCAGATCCAGACTCCGAGCCTAACAGGGTGACGGCCGAAAAGGTCGAGGAGCGATACACGCACGACTGTCCACGCAGTGTTCAAACTGCCCTCACTTTCCCGCGAACCAAATGGTACTATCTCTGTCGACTTCCCACTACTGAATGAGTGGACCTTCGCCTTATCGTTGTCCCCAGAATATGAGCAAAGACCTGTGAAGAAAGGCAGACCTAGCAAATATCCGGAACCAATCATAACACACAAGTGGAATCCCGTTGCGCTTGCTTTCCATCAACGCGGCAGGGTCATTCCATGGGGAGATACATCCATGCACGCTGAGCTGTCGCTTACTGCGGACCCGCCTACTGCCACGGATTCGACATTCTGTGTCACAATGGAGATTGCATTGGTGCATTCCCACTCGCTGGAGATTAAACTCGCACATGCATATGACACCCTCTCGTTGCTATCACGGTATCACCTTCCAAGATCTCGCTCACCCTGACGGTCTCAAAGTGTCCATTCTCCACGGGACTCCTCCAACTCAAGTCTGGGTGTTCTGACAAAGTAGACGCCCATAAGTGGTTAGCCAAGCAGTGCGGTGAACGTCTCCTCAGTTGATCACTCTCCAAAGGGACAATCCATGACGTGAAATTCTTGGCCTGTTCTGCCTGTTCTACCTCTGGAAGCCACGGCGGATCGCTGCTCGAGTCCTACGCCTGGCTCTCTGTCTTGAAGGGGCACGTCAATCCTTCACTTGGTCTGTAATCTTATGATTTTGAAATAACTTGCAATTGAAACCTCGACTCGGTGTGGTGTGGGCAAGTATACTGAGCAGGCATGAGAATGCCGAGGTAGGACCAGTTGTGGAGATTCCTTGCCCGGACGGTTACGAATATGAACTTGATAGCGATTTTGACGAAGACGAGGCTGTTGGACCCGCTGCAGGACCCGCTGCAGGTAGATCGTCCGTGCGAAGTCTGGTCTGCATGCACTTACTCTGGGATCCCGGCCAGGTGAAGAATGAGACGGCAAGACCGAAGGGCCATTTTCTTCTTTTGAGCGGGATGGAGGTCAGTGATACATCGTTGCTTTGTAGTCCCTAAATTTGATCCAGTCAGTGAAGTGACCTCGTTTAATTCTCGTCTCGAGGAATTGATGAAATACCAGGAGGTGCTACCCAATTCGTCTTCAAAGACTACAACCAACTGCAAACGAACGGTCGTGATCAAGTTCGCCGCCCACAGGACGTGAGTCATCCCAAAAGTGTGCATTGAGCCGTACTTGACGAGATTGCAGATGGTATGCTTTCTTGTGGTATTGTTACACTGGTCATGTCAAATTCTGCGAATTGAAGTCGCAAGTTAAACATGGCGTTTGGCGCCTTCGTGTCGTTGGAGACGGCCCACCCTCTTGTTCACCCAAGTCGATGTACCAATTCGCAGATCTCGTGAGTAATTTATGAGACAGAATTAGGCGAGATTTATCCAATGTATCCAAGGTCGGCGACGAGGACCTCAAGGCCCTATCCCTGACGGCTATCAAAACAAGTGTGACAATGACGAATGTCCTGGAGGAAATGTTCTCCGTCTTCACATCGAAGTCAGTATCGCTTCGTAACATGGAGATCATCTCTGACATGTGCACAGATACCCCGATGTTCTAAAAGCCCAGCTTGATGTCCTCATAAAGCACCGTGCCTCACCAGAGGTCAGAAAAGCCTTCTTCGGGAAGATTTCTGAGTTGGATGCCATGCCTCATGCGAGGCTTGCAGCCTTGCCACTGAATGCTAGGTTCCCTGGCCGCTACAACTAGGGAACTCAAATACGAATCCGGACAAATGAGGGAAAAAGTAGGAACCATAGCCTGAGGGTAGGTTAGCGAACAACCAGATCTACTATGCGGGCAGGTTATCGAGAGTTAAACACGGCTGAATCACACATAGCTGTTGTGAACTTGCTCCACGTACATTGTGTATTAACATATGACACAGTATCTTCCTTGACTCGGATATCTTGTGAAAACATGACATTGTGACGCGATAGTTCCTCGCTCGCGCTGGCAACCGTCAACAAATCAAACAACATGAGATTGCGTAGATGGTCCTGCACGACGAGACCGAGAAGAGCGCCGGGTAATCTCCTTGTGTGTCGTGTGCGGCGGCGATCGATGCGCCATCGATTTTCTGCATGGAACCCATCTAGCTATGTCCCTAGTGAGAAAGGCATCCAACTCTGGGCCTGCCGGACGTCGCTTCCTTTTTTTGTCTGTTCCCCTTTCACTGACAGCGGCGTTAGGAGATACTACTAGCGTGACTGTGCGTCATAGACATAGGGGAGCGATAAATACCCTCCAAGCTTGCACCTGCACCAACTCACATCACATCGCAGCTTCATGGATTCCGAATCTAATACGGCGACGGCTCAAAAAGTTGAGGAGCAATGGACACCCAGGACAGTCCACGCAGTGTTCGCACTGCCCCCACTTGTCCACAAGCCGAGACATGATGCTATTTCTGTTGACCTCCCACTACAAAATTTGGGGTGGACCTTCGCCTTATCGTTGTCCCAAAAATCTCACAAAAAATCTGTCGACTCGAAGAAGGGCCAGTGGCAGAAACACAAAAAATCTACGCCATTGGAATTAAACGAAATACACGAGTGGAATCCCGTTACACTTGCATTCCATCGACGCGGCAGGGTCATTCCATGGGGAAATGCATCCATGCATGCTGAGCTGTCGATTACTGCGAACCCGCCTACTACCAGCAACGGCCCTCCCCACGGCCCTTCTCTTGCCAATGATGCCCCTCTTTGCAGTAACACCCCTCCTTGTCCGAGCAACAACTCGACATTACTTGCTACAATGGAGAAGGTCGTACTGACACATTCGCATTCGCTGGAAATCAAACTCGCACCTTGCACCCTCTCGTTGCTCTCACCTTCCAAGATCTCGCTCGCCCTGACAATCTCGGAGTGTCCGTTCCCAACAGGACTCTTCCACGTTATGTCTGGAAATGCTAACGAGGCGGACGCCCAGAAGTGGTTAGCCAAGCAATGCGGTGAACGTCTCCTAAGTCGGTCATTCACCAATGGAACAGTCCACGACGTGAGATTCTTGGCCTCTTCTGTCCGTACTACCTATGGAAGCAACCACGAGTCGCTGCATGAGATACACGCCTGGCTCTCTGTCTTGGAGGGGCGCATCAACCCTTCACATGGTCGGTACACTTGTGGTTTTGAAAAAACCTGCAATTGAAATTTTTGTAGCTCCACTCAGCAAGGTGTGGACAACCGCGCTAGCAGCACTGAGTTGCCAAGAAAATCGCGATGGAAAACATGTTGTGGAGATTCCTTGCCCAGACGGTCATGAGTATGAGCTTGATAGTGATTATGACGAAGGCGAGGCTGTTGAACCCGTTGCATCACTTTCACCCAGTGAGCACGTTCCAGCCACGCATCAAGGTAGATTGTCCGTTTGCACGTCTGGTCTGCATGCGCTTACTCCGAGACCACGGCCAGGTAAAGAACCAGACAGCAAGACCAAACTTGAAGGGCTCGGTAACCCTTTTTCTTCCTCTGAACAGGATGGAGGTCAGTGGTATATTGTTGTTGTTTTGTAGTCTCTAAATTTGATCCAGTCAGTGACGCGACCTTGTTTGATCCTCCGAGTCCTCGTGGCGAATTCATCAAAGATCATCAGGGGACCGGTTCGTCTTCAAAGCCTACAACCGACTGCGAGCGAACGGTCGTAATCAAGTTCGCAGCCCACAGGACGTGAGTCATCCCAAGAGTGTGCGTTGAATCGTACTTGACGAGAATGCAGGTGGTATGCTTTCTTGTGGTATTGTTACACCGGTCACATCGAATTCTGCGAATTGCAATCGCAAGTTGAACATGGTGTTCGGCGCCTTCGTGTCATTGGAGACGGCCCACCCTCTTGTTCACCCAAGTCGATGTACCGACTCGCAGATCTCGTAAGTAGCCTTGTAAGACTGAATTTCGATTAGGCGAGACTTATCTCTTGTATTCCAAGGTCGGCGACAAGGATCTCAAGACCTTGGCCCTGAAGGCTATCAGAGAAAGGATGACAAAGACAAATGTCCTGGAGGAAACGTTCTCCGTCTTCACATCCAAGTGAGCGCCGCTTCGTATATCGTGGGGACAAGAGTTGCTGACACTGACTGTGAACAAGATACCCCAATGTTCGAAAAGCTGAGCTTGACGTCCTCATAGAGCACCGTGCCTCATCAGAGGTCAAAAAAGCCTTCCTTGAGAAGATTTGCGAACCTGGTGTCACGGCTCATGCGAAGCCTGTACTCAAAGCCTTCTATGATAGGCTTGCGGTCATGGAACCAGTAGCGTCATCCACTGCCATCCCCACCGCCACATTTCAGCAATTTTTGTAATAGACAACTTAATGGCAGTCGCGCCCAAGTCGCGCTGCAGCTCAAACTGATTCATATTTTCTCAACAAACCTGAGCTGGTTTGAGCCATGCAGGAAGAAGCCTTTAATTTTTACCTCTCTCACCTTCAAGATGCGTTCTTTCGATAGGCAAGCCCATCAGACCCCTCAGGCTGCGAAAGACGAGTTTTGGCCACGAGACGACTTCTCAGTATCGATGTTTTGAATTCGAAAGGCGGGCGACGGCGGGACACGATACATAACTTAGTTCGAGAAATTTAACTACACTAATTACGTAAGCATTACCCCGAGCGTAGAGACCTTTGCATTTTCGTTTTCGAGCGCACTGCGTGCGCCGGCAGGGCTCCACACG
>JBBPOS010000447.1:0-23724 GCA_038091575.1 Leccinum subgranulosum
CTCATTTGTGCTGCCCCTACTCCTATCCTACCCGATCGCCACCGCGATTCGAGTACATGCTACCTATACGCACACATCGGATAGCACCACCACCACCCACGTCAGTACACCACTCAGGTGATCCGTTGATTTACTATATAGCTCGCGCGTCTAAAACCGTCGGAGGGAACGACGGGACCACTGGGGGGCCTTACGCCTGGCTCGGCGGGGCACGGGGCCCCTTATCTACCTAGTCTAGATCGTCCGACATAGGGTACTTTACCCCACATGGACGGAAATGGATACAAAAAAAAAAAAATGGAAGGGCGACGGTCAACCCTCCAATGTGTGTACCATAATAAATTAAGATCTCCAAATAAAGTGAATACCTCAACTTGAATGTACGGGAACATTAACCATAATTCAAGCAAGATCAGCAAACCCAACCTGTAAATTACTGTATTCGAACACGGTGTATACGCCCTGCAGGAAAGGCATCCCAATGATCCAAAATTCTAGGAATATAGTCAGAACGAATACATCGAGCGCTGCAAGAGCGGGTTCAGGGAGCGATAAGATACGAAATCCCACCTCCGCTAGACGAATGGTCGGCAACAATGGCGCTGAAACATTTCGAAGAACCTTTCTCAATTAGACCAAGTTTGAGAACTCTGGGAGGGATTTGAAACGTCTTGTCACCAAAGGTGAAGCTCACTGTCGGGAAAGAGTTGCACGACACTACAGGCTGTCGATGAAAAAAAAAAAAAAAGGTACCAAACGCAATCAGAACTCACGGTAATAGTAACCCATGCCTGTATGTTCTACGAGGGTACCGCCAAGCTGTCTGTACAACTCCGAAACCCGTTCCCGATCCCCGATGATGAAGTTTGCGCCAGTATCAATAATGGCAGGTACATTTTCGAGAATTTTATCACCATTGACACGAACATCATCCATGGACACCTGCCAAAACCCCGGCTACATGAATGCAAATGTGAGCAACATCCATTCCCATCTACCATTTTAACTCACAGGATTCGCCGTTATGGGTGTATAAGCGATGTCACCATTGTACTGCATAGTGTTTGCTCCACCGACGTACATCTCGGCCCCAGAAGAAGTGAGTTTCAATGAGAACTTGAATGTGGGATTAAATAATCTCCCCTGGCTGACAAGCGATGCAAACAGCGGATCAGCACCAATTATCGAGACGGATCGGAAGGCCAATCCCAGTAAACCGTCTGCGGTATATCCATTTCTCTGTATCCGATATGATTGGAACTGTGTTGCAGAACCAAAGGTTTGAGGGTTTGCCTAGCTTGGCGTCAGAGTTCAATGGACATGGTCATAAGCGATACAAAACATACAGTGAATCCAGCGATGGTTATATTATCAGTATATACAGCACCTTGGACGAGGGTTCTATCTTCATATTCGAACCGAAATGACTGGTGCTGGTTCTCAGCAGACTCAGATAAATGAGGATCCCAGAAGTTGTGATCTGCTGAAATCCCAGGACAGCCAGTCTGCAGCACCCACATGTCACTGCGTTGACTTGAACAAAAACAACTGTATGGACTAAAATGAAGCACCTACGCCGCAGAAGTGCAGATTTCGACTGTGACGTAGATAAGATAAATGTATATCAGAATGATACAAGGAGAACGTACTGTTACGTACCGTTGAAGGTCTCGGGTGGAGTGCCAATCCAAATCTCAGCTATCCAACTGCCAGGTTGATAAGTCAGCGGGAGGATTCCGTCCCGCCTTCCGAGTCCGGACTCGCTCCGTTTCAGAGAAAAAGGATGCATCGTCTTCGTGTTCATCTCATAATTGTCCAGGCCACGAAGAATATTCCTATATAAACAAGGCTGAGCAGACGAGATGTAACGGCTCATTGCACGTACTCCCTGATTGATATAGCATGAGATGACATTGCATCTGGATCAATACTTTCATTGAAGTTCGGAGAGGATGGGTGTCTGGTGAGCGGTATGGCGATGCCACGGTTGCCCGCCTCCAAGTTTGGTATAGGTTTCGCAATGGCCAGAGAGACCAGGCTGCTGGTGACTGCAAATGTTTTTATCGTAATGAATCGCATTGTAGAGGAGTGGACTAATGGACGGTGGGTGAAATGTCCACCCACAAACCTTTATAATGGAAAAAATGTCAATATTTACGGTCACATCAGGGATAGGGACAAAACAAATGATGCATAGGTGAAACTGATAATGATTGAATGTTGGTGGTGAAGCTTTAGTACGTCCGAGTAGTTACTTGGTACTAGTCTTTTGACTTGTTTACACTGACAAGTATACGTCCTTCTAGTAACTAACACCGCGGGCATTGGCGTGTAAGAAGGCTGCTAAATTGGGGAACCGATGTGCCACCGACGAAAAGTTCAACTAGGGTTTCAAAGGCAGTAAAAATCCTACAGGATTTAGACTTCATATAGAGTATATGGATCCTTAAAATTTCAAGTCTTTTATCCTTGTCGTCAATGCTATTGTGTCCTCGAGATTTATCATTTTTGATGAAATTTATGCTTCAATTATACAAATGAAATTTGAAGTTTGTAGCCATGTGACAATCAACAGTATTTCTGCCACTCAATTTCAAGTTTTCTGCGAATAAGAGCATGTGGCCACACTGACAGACTTCATGTCTATCAGATAGTGCATCTGCACCTTTAATTTAAAATATTTGCACATTAGCCCAAATATTTTAAATTAAAGGTGCAGATGCACTATCTGATAGAAATACTGTTGATTATCACATGGCTACAAACTTCAAATTTCATTCATATAATTGAAGCATAAATTTCATCAAAAATGATAAATCTCGAGGACACAATAGCATCGACGACAAGGATAAAAGAGTACTTGGTTATACTCAACTTCACGGGTACCCCAAAATCGTCTGTGGCACCTTATCAGCATGACAGTCGCCGGGCCATTCAAGGAGTGCAATCTGATTTGCTTTTAGGATCATTACAGGAACACCAAGGAACCGCAATCCTTTTTCCATTCCAAGTTCGCCGAGCGTCGCACACCGTTGCTATCATACTATTTGCTGAGGAGGCGTCGGCTCGTAGCGATGGTTGGGTTAGTATGCTCATCGTTCAAAAACTTGAGACTCACTCAGCTTTTCAGCGCAACCATATCCACGACGGCTGTGGGTCTTTCGAGACAAGGAACACATGGACGCAAGGGCAGCACCGTTGTTTTCAGAATCTTCCTGCCTTGTCGGAGAATGCTTACGTAGTCCCGTCAATATGAGTCCCCTTTGGGAACGGGGAACACCAAGCCGTTACGATGATCCAGCAAGATGAGCAATGGGGCTACTCTACGCGAAACGGGCCCGTGCATCGCACTATGGCAGCCGCTTATCTTGTTGTCAGCCGGGCGGGCCCCGTTACAAATGAGGCAGATCCGGCGAGTCGGCGACATTATTCTCTGACTTGACCTGGCAACCTCATAGCTGAATGTCTCCCACGACGGAATTTGTATGTTTACCCGATCCTAACCCTTGCGGTGATGCTAGCGCATTCGTGCCTCTCCTCATCAGGTGTAATTATTGGAAACATTTTACAGCCGTTTTATATTTATAAAACGGCTGTAACAACCGATGAGCGTAAACGATTCACCGAGGAGCCGGGGGATCCTGCCAGGATCGCGCTTGCCTCCTCTTCTGAATCTTCCTTCTTTGTTGCATCTTCCGATCCCCTCGTTGTATCTTTTCCCCCGTCATCTGCTCTCAAATCTGGTCACCTGCGACGTGCTCGGATGGCGGCCACGACGACGGTCCCCGCGGTGCTTCTCGCAGTCACGGTCTCCTACATTCTCTATCGTCTCTTCACTAAGCAGACGGCACTTGCACCCTTCCCTCCAGGCCCGAAGCCACTCCCCGTTCTGGGGAATGTTACCGATCTAAGCACAAAAGAGTTGTGGCTCTTGGCCGATCGATGGGCGAAGCAATATGGTGTGTCGTCTCATCCCGTTCATACAGTATAACACCGCTGCTGACTTCTGGGTGGGATAGGTCCTATCACCTACCTCCATGTTTTTGGTCAGGGACTCGTATTTTTAAATACCCCAGAAGCGGCGTTCGATCTGTTGGACAAACGCGGGGCGATATGCTCTGACAGGCCTCGATTCGTCATGGCTGGCGAGCTGTACGTCTTTTTTACCTTCTCTCCCATCTGTGATCTCATCCTGCCGATCAGCTGTGGGTGTAATAACATGATGGCTTTTACGCCACACGGCGATCAGTCGCGTAGACAGCGGAGGCTGATGCAAGCTGCGTTCGGACCGTCGAGTATCAAACGCTACCAGCCGCTGCTAGAGCTTGAAACGAAGCCATTCCTCAAAGGACTTCTGGAAGATCCATCTAAGTTTCAGGACCACCTCCGACGGTGCGCTTTCTTTCTTTCTTTCTTTCTTTCTTTCTTTCTTTCTTTTATTTTTCGTTGTTCTTTGTGGCCGGGTCCGTCTGACTATAGTCACGTGATTAGGTACGCTGGTGGGATGACGTTATTAGTCGTGTATGGATACCACGTCAAATCGACCGATGACGTGTTTCTCAAGCTCGCTGATGATTGTGTCGCGTTACTCTCCAATCACATCGCCTCTTCCGGTAGCATATGGCCTGTTGACATTATTCCTTCGTGTGCGCTGTCGTCTGCTTGTTCAGATTCAATATTTACATCGTTGACAATGTGTCATATCTAGTGAAGCATTTACCGGACTGGTTTCCTGGTGCAGGCTTCAAGCGGAAGGCAGCCATCTGGAGGAAAAAGATGGAAGAGTTCGTCAACAAGCCGTACGAGTTTGTTTTGGGTGAAAGGGTATGCTCAATATTAATATTTCCACCGTAGTCCATTTACGTATCGTTTTGGATAGCGCAAAGGCACCGCAAGAGCGTCATTTGTCTCCACCGTGCTGGACTCGAAGGAGGACAAGAAACTCGATGCTCAACTAGACTTCGATCTAAGGTGGACGGCCAACTCGATGTATAGTGGTAGGTCAGCTATTTATCCTCGGTGGTCGTTGTCCTGTCTCACCAACTGGAAGCCAGCATCGACACCGTAAGTACACCCGCACAACTCGTGGAAACTTGACATCCCAAAATACTTTTATTGGTAGACCGTCACGGTGATCTCGCACTTCATCCTAGCCATGGTGCAACACCCTGATGTACTCAGACAAGCGCAGGCGGAAATTGATGCGGTAGTCGGTCAGAATCGGTTACCCGTATTTGAGGACCGTGCATTATTACCGTATTGCAATGCGGTCTTTACAGAGTCACTGAGGTGGAGTTCGCCCGTACCCCTAGGTAGTTCATGCAACTCGGCCCTCAAAATTCGGTGCTCACACTTGAAATAGGTCTTCCACACAGGTTGATGGAAGACGACGTTTACGATGGCGTTTTTCTACCCAAAGGGTCTTTCGTGCGTCAACTTGCTTTCTGTATGTGTATATGATGTTGACCCAATCCCATGCCAGGTGTTTGGGAATATCTGGTGCGTCGTAATTGCATGTTGCGTGAAAGTTGGAGCATATAAGTTGACCTGGATATCTTTAGGACCATTCTTCGGGACGAAACACTCTTTCCGGATCCCCACACGTTCAATCCAGATCGCTACCTCGAGCCAGCTGTAGACGAGGCGACGGAACGACGACGTGATCCACGGACGTACGTCTTCGGTTTCGGAAGACGGTAAGCGCGTCCGGCATGCTTGATCATGCACCGAGAGCTCAACGGATGGACATACACACAGCCGATGCCCGGGGGCGTACCTCGTCGAATCTTCCGTATGGTTACTCATTATGTCGATGATGGCCACGCTGGACATGAGCAGGGCTACGGACGAGCACGGGATGCTAGTCGAGCCTGAAGTCACGTTTGACAATTCGGTCTTTCGGTGCGTGGTGTTTCGCATGGGCACGGCTTCGGGGGGCAGGGCTCATGCTGGGTCATAGGAAACCGAGTCCGTTCAAGTTGGAGATCAGACCACGGTCTGAGGTTGCATTGTTGTCTTTGGCGCAGGAGAGTGAGTAGTGGTTTGTGGAGAGGGTGCGACAAATTGAGCGTGTCGTTGCATCCTCGGGTACTGATGTATTTTGGATCTGCGTGGATGGACATTTCCTACGTGGTTGATTGTGGTTGTGGACCACTGCTTCCCTTTTCCTTGTAGCACGCTAGTTTGGTTTGTTATGGACTCGTTGGAGAGACCCCTTGTTAAACAAGTCCTCTCATACATGTTATGCTGGCTATCATGATAGCACACCAGTCAACGAGGATCGTCATTGCTGGGAAGTATGGATGAGAAACGCTGCTTAGAAGGCCTTCCAGCTTGGTCAAATTTTCGTGGTAGTTGCCGCAGACCTCAAAGGCAAGTCCTATTATCCAACACATAGGGCCAGAGTGCATACGTGTTATGGACTCTCTCAAAACTCTGCATGTGTAACGAGGACTGAAACTGCTGGTATCATCCTGGGGATATGGAAGCCTAAAACTCGGCCGCGTGTACCCTCGTCTCGCACATCTCTGACGAATATATTCATATCGACTGTCCACGATCATCCTATGAGCAGGCAGAAAAAAGTAGGATTTCTCGGAAGGACTAGTACAGGCATACGAAAACGTTTAACAAATGAGGATGTAACAAGACGAACCATCTTCTGCGTGTTGCGAGTCAAGATGTTTTGAGGGGCTCGTTATGCGTTTTGATAGTTTCCTGGTTGGATGCCAGGGGCGACTTGGGGTGTCGGTGCGACCACGGTCGGCTTCTGAGGAGGAGGCGGTCCGCGAGGGATGTTGACGCGTGGTTCGTCATCGACTACTTGGTAGCCTTCGCGACCACCGCCCGAAGTGAAGCCGCCTGGCATGGACCAGACTGTGTGTTGTGAGCGGGGGGTGCGGTTGGGGGAGGGAAGGGACTCACCAGTCGGGCCACTGCTGATATCAGCGCCCAGACTCGCGAACTGAGTGCCTCTCTGGCGAAGAGCTCCCAGGAAGGTCGCGGTGGTGGGGAACTGGAAGGGATGGGCGTCAGACCGCGCCGCAGTTCAGAGGAACGTCTACACGCCTTGAGCAACCACAAGAGGAACAAGAGAAACTTGACGAATGCGCTTGTTTCGTAGTTGAATACCCAGATGATATCGAAGAGGATCGACGCAGACAAGAGGCCGGTAAACTGCGGGTCTGGTTTAGCGGACAATGGGGTTAGCACTGAATGTGGCCTACGAGTTTGAGCGACTGTATTGCATCGCTGCTCTCGTGAATGAGAGATCCAAACAAAAAGATGGGCAGATTGTACGCTGGCGCGGAGAACGGGCTTATAACGAAAGACAATACCTGTCACTGATGTGAGGACTCGTCATCGTTGAACAAAATGGTAGATTGGGTCATACAGCGCAGCCCAACACGAGTTTTCCGGGGTCAAGTCCTTGAATGAAGTCTGCCATAGATTCGGTTCGAAAAGTCGGGCTTGGATGGTGGTGAGTTGACGGTGTCGCGAAGGGGAACGTGAGTAACGTTTACATACCAGACTTGCCACAAACGTCCACTCTACTGACTTTGCCACAAAGCAGGCAACTATATATCCGAGACTGCAACAACATCTCGTGCGGAAACCTTCTTTTCTCTCTAGTTGATTCAATTTTTACTCTGATAAATCTTACTGCACTGTCAGTTCTGAGGTTTACTCCACCATGAACGTAGGCATGTCCCGACAGCCACCCAGAACTCCCCCTCCCTAGCTCAGCGACTTCCTGTCCCTATTCTATGATCCAATCGCACAGAGCGTTGGTGCGATTATCACTGGTACCTTGAACAAACACTCGAAAGTTCAAGTTGGGCTTCCAATCAATGGTCGTCCCTATGTGAACCTTTCTTCAACCAGTTGATAGGTGGAATTACGGATAAGAGCCCATCAAAATACTTTGTTGTCCTCATCTGACTTTGGCAGTGCTTCCTGCTCCGTCGTTCCCGTTGAAGTTCTGCGCGAACCTTCAGCACTTCAGCACCCGAGGAAAATGCGGTCCACGTTGACCATATCATGCTTCTATCATTCTGCGTCCGTATTTCCCTCGGCCACCCTCAAAATCACTATCTGCGGTGATATACACCACAAATCGATCAGTACCAGCGCTTATAGATCAGCATTCCGATAACGGATCGGCATCGACGTGTATACGCTTGAACCCAATCTCAGGCTCCATCTGATTTGCTACGCCGTAGGCCAGATTCCAAGTGTGGACTCGACGAGAACCATGACTATGTAGAAACACCAAGAAGCATGTTAATCGTCTCCTCCAAGTTCGTCTCTTCAAACGACGACGAAAACGACGACGATTCAGCACATAAACACCATCACGCCAAGCTCGATTGCCAAACAGTCCGTCCCGGGAATCTACCAGGTCCTCCCCATCTCTCGTCGTTTTACAAGCCCGTCGTCGTCCGCGACCCCGCGGTTGTCACTGCGATCAAGGAGATGATGGAGCGCGGCCAGCCCTACCTTGGTGCTTTCCTTTTGAAAGACGAGAACACGGACAACGACGTCATCGTGGACTCGGTCCACCTTGTCGGGGTTTTCGCGCAGATTACTAGCATGTCTTCGGCCAACAAGGACAATGACAATGAATCTAACGGTTGTTTTGGATCCTCACAGGCGGATAAAGGTCACGGAATTTGATCAAGGCTGGAGAGCACGCGCCGCTTACCAGCATTGCGCCGGAAGACGTGCAGACGGTTATACCACCAGAGACGCCGCCCCCATCCCCGTGAGCCGGACTGCCGGACTACTGCCTGAGAGCGCGCAGTCAGACCTTTTCGTGACCCCAAATACCGTCGCCAACTTCCCTGGGATGACGCTCGGGTGCTTACGGAATCCTTGAGCCCCGCTTCGGGACACTTTCTTTGCCACCCGTTCCTCAACCGCCGGAAGCTTAAGCTCGGGATGTTCCAGCTGCGACCACTCTTCGTTCGCACCCGACCTCTTCAAGATCGTCACTTCCATTAGCGTCGACCACTTTGAGGCGCTCTAGCAACGCACCCTAATCGCCGGTTTGTTGATTCGGTGTGTCTTGCCCTTCGCCAGGGTTTCTGACCGTGGGCAGACACTTTGCAGAATGGGTATCCAGAGACGAGTGAACGCCCTAACCGGCCTGCATTGTGTGACGAGCACAACGCGCCCATTCGCCGCCAGTTCGAAGAAGAAGTTACATTGCGTTCCTCCCCATCTTTCGTGTGTCACCTTCTTCCTGGCATGTACAGTGTCCCCGTCCATGCTGTTCCCAACCTCATTCAGACAAGTTTCGGATGGTGATAATCAGACAAGACGGACGTTAATCCAACCCTCCGAGCACCCCAAAATTTGAAGGAGTGATTCAATTTCGCGTACACCCTCAGGAATGTCATAACGTTAGTCATAATGACATTACAAATGCATTTAGAATGGTCTATCAAATGCGCATGGAATAATAAGTTCGACACCTTGTCGTGTTTTGAGCAACATTGCGTACATTTAGGTAGACGATGACGCTGCAAACCCCAAATAATTCCCGCGCGTTTTAGACGTGGCTGCGCGATACACATCCGGACGTGCGCGATTAAGACGTGACTGCGTGATATACACCCGGACGTGCGCCATTTAGACCAGGTGCGCGCGATGGATATCGCATTATCATGGGTATATGGTACATATGGCAACAGCAATGTATTAGGTACAAGTATATACGTCCGAGTCGTTGTTGTTGAGTGGCGTCTTGGGATGGGGATGGGGCGGGGGAAGACAGCTCATCGTTGTCGTCGTTGTCGGAGGAGGGCGAGACGAGAGTGATGGCAGCGTGCGGCAGCGATCGCACAACGCACACGATCGTGCGTGTTATGTGATCGCTTCTGCACGCTGGGGGAACGGGGACGGGGACAGAGTGGAAGAGGGCGACGGTTGTCGTCGTTGTAAGGGGGTGTGCGTGCGCATCGCCGTTGTTCCGGGTGAGGGAAAGCGTGTGCGGCACGTCGTCGTTGCGTCGTCGATGTTGCGCAACGCAGGACCCGCGGTTAAACCCGTGCAGTTCCCTAGCGTCAACCTTGAAGGAAGAATGGTTTCCCCAGCGCTTGCTGAAGGCTTCTAGCTTCGTGTGATCCGTTTTCTTGCGTGATCGATGAGCCCTCTAGGTCGTTCTGGAGAAGAAAAACACTCAGTGTTGTCAAAGTAGGGACTGAGGGAATGAAGCCCGAGACCTACGTTTCATACTCGTCAATGCACGACTCAAAGTTGAATGGAAGTTCTGTAGACGCTCATTGGTGTACAGTAGTTGATGCAGAACTGGTCGAGGGAACTGGGACAGCTGGTCACGTTCTGCGGTCCAGGAAGGTCGAAGATGCCGATGAACTCGATGTTGCCCAAGCGACTTGATACCGCATGGACACCCTTTGTCTGTAAACTGAAGCTCTGTATATTTTCCAAAGCGAGCTGCGCTCGAATTAAAGAGTGTCACCCACATGATCGTCGTTGTCGCTCCTCGTCTCGCCCTTGTCTCTCTGCCATGGTGTCCCCTCGCACTGGCACTGTCAGTCGACGTCGCTCCCCTCACATTGTCGGTGTCATTGGCATCGTCGCCACGTCGCGTCCGTAGTTGTCGTCATGTCGTCGTGGCGTGGTGAGGGAATGCGTCGTTGTCCCTCGCGATGGGGGTGCGCTAGGGGGGAGAGGGGAGAGCCTTGAGTGAGGCCTAGTGAGGCCGGACTCAGAGTGTGAGTAGCGGGAACGTCGCCGTCCGTCTCCCTCAGTAGACGGTTGTGGAAAATTGTCCCACGGTATCAGAGTTCACGCGCTCATGTTCAACGTTCACGCGCACGGTTCAATATTCAGTGTTCCCCAAACCCCCAACCCTTCTGTGGCATACATGCCCAACTTCCTGGGATACGGCCCCGGATACTCCTTCACCGTCGTACTCACCGTCGACATCTCCAGCGTCGTCTGCGTCTCCCCCACCCCTCCTGGTTTCAAGGATCTTACAGAAAGGATCTCTCGGCATCGTCGTCGCCAGATCTCACAAAAGCAGAGGCCATTCAACTCGTTCATTCAAAAAGCAAGATGTTCACATTCGCTTCCCCTTGCGTGCAGTGCATAACCCCTTCATATTGAGTTGGCGAGGTAAAAAAAAAATAGCGCGCTGGGTAAACATCACACAGTATTAATTCAATTTAATTGTGGAGGTATATAGTACTTTTATCTACACTATGGACTCTCTTTCTGTGTGCGTGCAGAGAGTGAGCTTTTTTCTAAATCGCGCACGGGGGTGTATATCGCGCAGTCACGTCTAAATCGCGCCGGAATTGTTTACGGAATTATTTGGGGTTTGCAGCGCCATAGGTAGACTGCATAACGATCAATAGATCTAAAGGGAGTCGGCCCACCGACAGTTTGTACGTAGGGTCTCCGCCGCATCTCCGCCTTGCTGATGCTGGAGGAAGTGGCTAATATGTACTAATATCCGCCACTTGCACCTCCATTTCCTTCCAGCTCACCTCTGGGCCTTTCAATGACTTCGGATCGTCTCCCCTCCCGCCTGCTGCAAGCGCTTCATCTCCTCTAACTGCTCTCTTTGGACGTCCGCCATCTGATTCATCCCCCTCTCCGACTTCTTCATCTCCTCTATCATCTCTCTTTGGAAGTCGATCTTCTCCCTCTCCAACTCAATCCATTCTTCGCACTTCTTCACCAGCATGAACAAAACATCCGTCAACTCCCCCACTGCTGGATCCTTTGCGACCTCGAAGAGCTCGTCGGGAACGACTTCTTCTTCCTTTTCCTCATCATCCCCGGATTCGTTGTCGAGAGCGCTCGCTCCGCTGACGTCCGTCATACCGGCTGTCCGCGCCCTCTTCTTTGGAGCAACTTTTAATAACCCAGCCTGTGCCTGTCGCCACCTGCGCCCTGCTTTCGGCCCGCCCTCCTCCGATCCCTCCTTGGCATCACTCCGACCACGCTTCTTCCGTGGCACTGGACAGGGAACGCAGGCTGTCACTTTTTGTGATCCGGGATGCGCCTTGTACTCCTGTGGGCGGCATTGATTTCAATGATTTGTGCAGCGAAGGCAGGTACCCACCTCCATTGTGACCGCCGCTGGTGCTGGTGCTTGTGCTTTCGTCACAGCGGTCGCCTCTTGCTTGACACGACGACGCTCTTCTGTGGCCGCCGCCTGCTCCTGCTCCTTCTTTCTCTTCTCTTCGAATAATCGCTGCCGCTATGAATGTGACGAAGGTGAGCGACGCCAGATGGGTGTGGCGTGCCACCTACCTCGCGTTCCTCTGCTTTCCTTTTCCGTCTCTCCTCTTTGACTTGCTGTGTCTGAATCCTCAGTTCCTGTGCTCGGCGAGCCTCTTCTGCGATCTTTGCATCAGCAGTAGTGCGGTCATCTTCTGAGTCGGTATAGAGCTCGTAGTCGTGGACGGTGGTCCAGTCGATGTTGTTGGGCATGAATCGCATGATGGTAGTTATAGAGAGCTTTACTCGAGTAGCCAGGTTTATATGCGTTCTCACTTTGCATTGTTGTGCGACTGCCACCAAGTCTACACCAGTGTCATTGCGTCACGGTGTCCACCACAACCATTATTCTGTCACGTTGACTTGTCAGGCGTAATACCTCTATTGTACGGTCGCCTTGGCGACCAGAGACCTTGCTGGCTAAAAGAAGCTGCTGAGAAGAGCGATTATCATTTGTGAGAGAGCTGAAAGTTTCACGAGACCGTATAAGCTTTGGACACTACAAGAGAAAACATTTTACCGACTACAAGTTGTGCAGGACACTTGAAATCTTCTTTGAAATGTTCCTTCACTGTCCGAACGCGAGAAAATGACCACCAACAGATTGTTGCAGATGAACTTCGCATTCAGAAAGACTGCCATATCATAAGTTCAGCAGAAAACCCTTCGAAGGTGGTCCGGACTCCGGAGGTCCAAGTCACCAGGAATCCAGGACTCCCATGGCTAATACTAAGAGATGAATCAAAAGCCACGTCAAGGAACGATGCAAGAAAGAGGTAAAATAATGGCGTCCTACCGGGATAAGTTTGGTTCCATAACCATGACTTTTGACCATCTACCCCGCCGTCTACCCCAATTTAATCGTGATTAGCAAAAGCATGACAGTGCTAAAGGCTGAATAAAACTTGTCGGATTTCCGAGCCTGTCTTCTGCGAGTCAGAAAGATAAGAATGGTAAGAGGACCAGCTCGATACCTGGTAGCTTTGAGTCATCATACAGGATATCCTGCAGGTTCATCCCTATGTAGAACTTGAACGTGGTATTCGGATCCGTCGAAGTGTACGACATGGCCAAGGGAAGTTTTCGTCATTATATCGAACCTAAAAGAAAAAAAGGGATGCATCACGTACATACTACAGATCCAGGGTGAGGGACGTATGTTATTCATTACAGTCCAGCCAAGCAGAATTTGGCAAGAGACCCTGTGCTATTCCCGATGCGCCTGAAGGTTTCGGGGCTAAGAGCAATTTAGTGCTGTATCGACAGGAGACAAACGTGTCATGACCCCACAACTCGGAGGCTGCGACTGGCGTGCCGAGCAGTTCCAGTAGTCACGTCGATACTTTGGTAAAGCGATAAGCCTGGGGAAAAGAACGCAGCCGGTGGTCGAATCTCCTGCGGATTTGAACAGTCGGACGCGGCGGTCGCTGAACTTGACACCTCCAAGTCGAGTCAAGGCGGCTCCAGCCTCTTTACTGTAAAATAGAGCACAATGTTGATGGGAGCCAGACACGATCCTCCTGTGGATCCTGTCCCTCATCGATCATCGACCACCAGGCTGGCAGCGATACCTGAATAGTGTGCGCCACGTGTCTGAAGATCTGAAGACTCTGAAGAGTCGGATACATGAGTCAAATTACCTGTCGATCTCTGCGATCGCGAAGGACATGCATGGCGTGCACTGCAAATCAGATTCCCTAGGATGGTTTGCGGAATACTCAGTCGGCACAATGTTACATATTGTACGACGTGTGTCCAGTAAATACATCATGGCTTGGTACGTCCGACCGCTGTGCGAACGTGGCGGCTCAGTGATGCATGCAATATCCAAGATACCAAGCTATACGCCACCTATCAACTATGATGATCTAATTGTTGCTGAGTCTTCGTGATAACAATCGCTTCCTGAACTGAAGATCTCCTCCGAACCTATGGACCCTGAAGACCGCCCTACCCGAGCTCTGAAGGTTTCGAGTTCAATCTGTGTCAAATTAATGAGCTACTAGCAAGGATTGTTTTCCGTGTGGAATAGATACCAGTGTAGTAGCGTTTTGCCGGGTTGTATCACAAATCCCATCTCTAAATAGAATATTATCCTGGGTGGTTGAGGGAGCACTCCAGTCCCCACGGGCATTCAACGTAGAAAGCAGTGAGTTGGAGTATAACTTTGACAGAAAAAGGTCAAAAATGAAGTTCCTGACAAAAGGAAAGTGAATCAGAGAATGGATTGCTCGTTCATCGACCGAAGAGCAAGTGCTCACGATGCCGTGCTCTGGACAACAAAGGCTTTAGGTCTGCACGTTGATAAGAAAGTCTCATGTTTGCATACCTTGGCAAGGAAGAATAACCCCAAGTCAATTGAGGCAACAACGGATGTGATCAAACCAGTCTGCACGGTCACTGCATTACTTGTGGTCATCCCAGGTTTCTTACCAGAAGATGAATAAACTCACACCAGACGATCTTGTTGATAAGATTGTCTGTCGTTATCAAGCCGGTGCGTTGGTACATCTAACTAAATTGAGGGGGCCAGACCAGTAATACAGTCCGTGACACTCACTAAGTTATATGCGAGCGATGCTGTTATAATGATGTATGCGGCAGCCGATGATGCTAGCCAGGCAGCAGTGACAATGTCATACTGGGGGAACCCAGCAAACTGGAAGCGGACAAAAATAATTGCAAACATGGTCGCGACGCCACCACCTGTAGCGGAGTGGTGTTAAGATGACGGCTTCATCCATAGAGTTCGATTTACCAAACGAGGCGATTGCCAGGGTGGTGATGACGACACACAAGACGCTTGAGTGACTTATAATCTTTACGCGCCGTGCAAGGAATAGCAGCACTGGCGTGGAGACCATTACCTGTAAATCAGGTCAGCAATGGACAACAAATGAAGTCTATTCATCTGAATTCACCGTCAACAGGGGATCTTTGAACATCCAATCAGTGAGGATTCATCGGGCATTCAGGTTCAAAATTGCTCACTCGCCGCCAGCACTAGAAATCTAGTCAGTCTGAATGAGGTTCGACAATGGAGCTGATCCTCACTAGTTGGTGCGACCTTGACCGCCTGCGGAGTACCTGCGTGGCACTACTTCTAGGGTTTTCCAGGGTTATGACAAGGGAAGGAAATTACCGTAATGGACAATGAGAGGCTCGTATATTATTGCAATGTCACATCCTGTGTTTAGGGTCTCGCAGAACAGCAAATAATATACCTTTTTCCCCCAAGACAAAGAGCCAGTCAGGATTCATGTCCAACGATTCCGAGACGAGAACTCACAAAAAACTTGATCCACAGTGCGTCTCTCCTGCTTGCACGATTCAGCGCCATGAAAGATGATGGAAGTCATCTCTTACCTATGGATCTGGACATATATTACAGTCTGTCGACATGCATTTAGAAAACCTCGCGTGAACATGATTGAACTTTGAAGCTTCATACCTGCACCAAGACGGTCTACGTTTCTTCGTTTCAGCCATGCATCGACAAACAAGCGTTCAGCCATGCTCACACCATACAGGAAACAATTTATAAATATGCCAATGAGTGGTAGTCCCAACCTTAAACAAATGGGGTGAGAAAGATAGCAAAGAAGGGTGAGATACCAACTCACAGCAGCTCGACATCAGTCATATTCAGCGAGACGAGCAATGCTGGGGACTCGTGGGGAGAGGGTAAGAGTGGATGATGTGACGTTGCCCACTGAAAACACTTTTCCTCCTTGGCTTAAATTTGATGTCTTGACCCTGACCCCATTGAGCGCCGGCTCGAGAGATAATTATGTGCTTGAGTCATACTTGTTATGGAAGTAACGCAACTTTTCCATAATGTCGACGTGTCTGTGAAATCTGGAACGAGACTCTGAATCGATGAGGCTGCAGGCAGCATGGTCAGCGAGTGACACATCGCTAACAACGGTAGCATGTCGAGCAGGGATATGTGTTGGTTCTGAATGATCAAAGCAAGTCGGAGGCACTTCCTGGCAAGGACCCGGGTTTCTCACGTCAGACTGTCATTTCATTAACGGGTGATGTGATGGACGACGGCAGAGGACTTGTTACATAATAATGCCGAATCAAAGTCAAGCCATCCCCCAAGTTGGCCCAACTGCCATTTGCACAATTGCCGTAGCAAGCATTCTCCGACAGAGTAAGTATCGAGTGTACACACTGGAGATACGTGCGACAGTGTTGGAAGATGGGCTGATTTTCAAAGCTTCATGTAGCGAAGTGACTGGGCCGGAATGAGATTGTTCAAAGATAAGGTTGGTCCGGTATTAATTCAGATGCTCACTGGGTCACACAGCGCTCAATATGAAACTGAAAGCACACGAGAGAACCCTCAGCCGAGGGAACGAGGGCATCCTGAGGCTCAGATACTAGAATTTGCATCTAAGAAGTATAAGCGGAACTTGAAGGAAGAGCAACGGCCCGGGATTCAGAGTACTGGGTTATCATGGCAGATTGACCAAGGGCATCTAATCTGCGGTTATGAGCTCAAGCAAATCTGGTGTTTTACCTAGCATTGGTCTGCGAAATGCGGGACAAGGAGGTAACTAAATCAAAGTAGGTCTTCAAGAGGTATCATGTCGAAACCCAAGGCCTGCGTGCAACCCAGAAAGTTTACTCGTGAGTCCGCGCTCGCAACGTCATGATCCAGGGAACTGGTTGACGTTTTAGTTTTAACTTCTCCATTGCATCCGTCCATGCACCCTGCTCTATTGCCACCCGTGGCTTGTTTTAAGTTGCACTCGTGGTCCGCGGTGCTATCAGGAGGGGAGAAGGACTCAAAAGAGACTCGTCACTCCAAAAGTACAGTGATGCGTAGTGTGGGCCATTCATATTGATGTCCTTGCGTGCCTCTGCACGGCAAGACAGATGTTGCTGCACTATCCCTTGATCCGTGTTCTTAAGGTTCTCGGATACCCGCTAGCGACATTCGGTGTCCCTACTCCAAAAGTGGCGTCGAAGGCGAGGTGAGGTGCTCGGGAGTGAGCTCGGAACAAGGAAAGCAGCGGCTAAAGTGCAGGGATTTCGCAGACTTGATGTCCGGAGCCAATGAGTGCCAGTGTGTAGTACTAGCCCCATGCCAAATACAGCTTGTTCAATTTGAATCGATGCTTTCGGGAGTAGAGCTGGTTGAAGTTGTTGCCTGCCCCTGACACTTCTCATACTACAGCGCGGGGCTTCTCAGGAAGACGGGCGGAATAACGGAGCACCACGAAGATGAAACATTCTAGGACCTTTGTGTTCGGAGAGAAATTAAGTCGTTCATTAGATCGGATCTTCAGTTATGGTGAATTTACCACGACGGAACCCGTTATCTTTCAAGGGTAAGCAACCTGACTCGGAGGTTCGAGCAAAAGCACATTCTTGAATTATTAGCAACGTTCAACTGTGGATGTGTGCATTTCCGAGGATGAGGAAGTTCTTGTGACTGCAGCTACTAAGCGCTGGTGACTCAGGCTGAACACTATTTGGTGAAACACAGGAAATTTAATTCAAGTACTTACGGGCTTCAACATTCGACCATCAAACCTAGTAAGGGTTATATTTCGCCAGATACCCAACAAGATCCAGCGGATACCCGGAACGACCTTCTCTGAATGTCATCCAATCAGGATTACTATCAATCTCACCCGCACAGCTATGGAAACCCAGCGTCTTACAGCAACACCCTGGAGCAAGATCACGATCCAGTCCTTCCTGGTGGTGTCATCCAGTGGAATACCATCCAAGCTGGTGTAAGTTCAAAAGAACGAGCAATGCCAAATGTCAGTCTCTCACGACCCTCTCACTTTCAACACAATCAGCATCATGCACAGGATGATCGCAGTATCGTTGACCATCTTTTTCTATTGTGATTTTGTATATACAGGTTCCAGAACCTATTGGCTGGAGACCGACCGACGACCAGCTCTTCATCAGGGAGTATGGCCCTCCCGGGGATCAGCACATGGTCCCCAACGTCGAGTTTATGAAGCAACATTTCTTCAGGGAAGGCAGATTAACAGAGAAACAGGCACTGGGCATCCTCTCCAGAGTAACATCAATCCTATCCCGTGAACCAAACCTAGTCAACGTAGGGAGTCCCGTCACAAGTGAGTTCGTGTTGCTACTCTTTCCTGTATGAATGACATGCTGTGTCTAATTTCCCCACTCATCGTAGTATGCGGCGATATCCATGGCCAATACGTGAGTCTTACCTTTTCGTAAAACCCACTCAGACAACATGTGATGGACTGATTTATGTCATTTGGGCACACTGTAGTATGACCTGATGAAACTCTTTGAGATTGGAGGTAGCTTGTCAGAAAGCTCGTATCTATTCCTCGGCGATTATGTCGATAGGGGGAATTTTGGTATCGAAGTACGTGTCTACCTGATCTGTCGCGTGACCCGCTAAAACACACATGCCGTGGCCTTCAGTGCCTGTTATACCTCTACGCTCTCAAGATCCAACGTCCAAAAGATATCACTCTCCTCCGTGGGAACCATGAATGCCGACATTTAACGGAATATTTTACTTTCAAGCGTGAATGTACGCACATCCTCGCCAAAGGTCCAGAGTTACGCCCGAGCTCAATGTTATCGGCGTCTTCTCTGTTGGAACAGGCCTACATAAGTATTCACAAGCTGTTTACGATGCATGCTTGGAATCCTTCAATGCATTGCCTGTTGCTGCGCTGGTCGACAGCCGGTTCTTTTGCGTTCACGGAGGCCTGTCCCCAGAGCTCATCACCCTAGACGACCTCCGAAGAGTGCGTTTTCATCACCCATCTTTATATCTTTGTTCTGGAATTATAAGCAAGCGTTTTATTGACGAGTGAATGCACAGCTCGACCGTTTCCAGGAGCCCGGGTCTAGCGGGTTGCTGTGTGACTTGCTGTGGTCAGATCCCGTCGCGAACTTTGGATATGAACAGGAGCCATCCCCACATAGTCCCGCCTTGGCCCCAGGGACGACATTTGAACACAATGCGACGCGGGGTTGTTCGTTCTTTTATACGTGAGTGTTTCCCCCTGTGAATAATCGTCTGTATGAGATGCAAATTGCAAAAGGTATGAGGCAGCGTGCAAGTTTCTCGAGCGAAATGGTCTTCTTGGGATCGTGCGAGGACACGAGGCCCAGGATGCAGGGTATGTTTGTATCACCTTTTTTATGCTCTTCAGAAGTCATGCAAGTTCCAGATACATGATGTATCGGAAAACTCCAACTAAAAAGTTCCCTTCTGTCATTACTGTCTTTAGCGCACCCAATTATCTCGATGTCTACCACAATCGCGGCGCCGTCATCAAGTATGCAAACAAGAACATCACGATCAGGCAGTTCAATTCGAGCAGTCACCCATATTGGCTACCGAACTTCATGGATGGGTTCACGTGGAGTTTACCGTTCGTCGGTGCAAAGAGTGCGTTAACCAACTCTGTTCCTGAAGCTTTCTAGTGTGACTCACGACCTGGTGGGTACTCTCAGTCACCGAGATGCTCCTTGCGATCCTCGCGACGTGCAGTCCAGAGGAGCTTGAAGGCATGGAAGACGAAGACGATGACGATGAACACACCGTTGATCTTGCACTGCCGCCTTCAGAGAGAAGACAGCAGATCAAAAACAAGATTTTAGCAGTCGGGAAGATGCAGCGGGTCTTCCAGCTTCTGAGGTGGGTTGTGAACGTGGTTGCATTATCGGGTCACCGATTGTGTCTGTCCTTTGGCGTGTCCATGATTTGTCATGTTACACTACCGGATCCGAGGACCGGTGCCTCACCGAGACCTTGTATTTTTGCGATCAACGCGGATTCATGAAGACCCTCCCGGGTCGACTGATTACTAACACCACTTGCCTTTCCTACAGAGAGGAGGCCGAAAATGTCTCCGAGTTATCTACTTTCCCGATCGATGACCAGAGAGGTCCCGACATGCTTACCGCGCAGGGCGCCCAACTCAGACATTACATTCGCACTTTTGCAGACGCGTCCGTACATTTATCTCCGCTCTGTTTTTGTGTGGACTAACATTTGTCCATGGTGTCCAGTCGTCGCTCCGACATCGCCAACGAGCGTCTTCCGATGTTCGAGCCCGCAGACGAGACAGACTATCCCGTCATTCCTGCTCCCAGTATGCGCCGCCGCGGTTCGGGTGACCTCGAAGAACTCGGGATGGAAATCCGCAAGCTCGACGAAGGAGTGTATGATGATGAGGATGTGAATATGAGCATGAACTCGAATGTAGTGCAGCAGAGACGGTCGGAGCGAGTGGTGGAGACGAAGAAAAGGGTAACGACGAGAACGGTGTCGTCAAAGAGATACGACTCGTACGAGGCTGCGTGAAGGAGCCGCGCAAGGGTAGGGTGATTTGAACGGATCTAAGGAGACTTGCGGAAGGTGGGGCTGAAAAATGTATATGGATAAGCTACGTCTCGTTGTATGAATGGGTATGCTGTACATAAGTACATATATAGACCCTCTTTTTTGTATTCGACGGTGTGAAAGCATACTTCTCGTGATTCAAATTGTATGCATGTCCGATCATTTGTAAGAATGTCCTCAAGAAACCATCATGGACGTTGTGCGCAAATGTACGTCATGCCTTCATACTCAAAGTCAGAAACGCACCCGATTTCTTGCCTATGAGGTCCTGTTTGGATGATTGAACTGGGGCAAGTCTTCGAGGGGCGAGATCGTCAAAGAAAATGAATGACACTATTGGCAACTTCGTGCTTCTTCCAATAGGAGTCGAAGTTGCCGTTTAGATAGACAGTCTGCGCCTGAAGTTCCAGATGAAAAATGCTGGTCAAGAAGTAAGACTGAGACGATTGAGACGTGTGCTAAAAGAGTATTTTCCCGTTCCATGTGAGCCATGGAACAGATCTTCCCTAGCTGGGGTAGGGTTACTAAAACTCAAGGGTACAAAAGGGAGTAATAGTCATCTCCAAGTTCAGCGAATGGAGGTCTGTTTCGCGTCATCTCAGCGGTAAAGGTATTGAGCACGTCGCAGAAAAGGGGTCTTACGCTCGTCTAAACCGCCGACCTTATCATTTTGATCGACTTCCAGTGGGTCAGCATCGATCAAAACGGGCACTCGATGAGTGGAAGCGTATCACACAATTGTACCCACTCACTTGAATCACCGATCTTGCCGGGGTTGGATGGGGTGACGAGCCCAGGGAGCATACCAGCGCCACCAGCACCCACCTGTCTGAAGAAAATCAGCTGTTATACGGTCTTATAGAAGGCCATTTCCCTGATATACATTTGCTGCGCGTACGCAACACACGTGTTTTCGGAGGAAAATGAAAGCACGCCTGTCGTGATGTAGAAGAGATCCCTCGAGTCTGAGCTAGAACTAAGTATTCAATGGGGTCCGTCATGGTGGATGTAAATGGCCACGACGACACAAGAACTTTGCAACGAATAAACAGGGAGTTGTGCTCGAAAAGAGAAAGGCTGCGAGGATATTTAAACGTTTGTCACCTGTCCAACGAGCCGTCCCATCGCCTATCATTATCATCGGGTTTTTTTAACATTATGGTCCGTCTGCCAGTAGCATGTTCCACAACAAGACATCCAGTTGGCAGTGTCCTTGAGACAGCCATCAGCCATGATGCATGATGATCAATACAGGTCGCGTCCCAAGCCTAGACAGCTACCCATCAGACCGCGTGCAGTGCGGAGGCAAGGAAACGAAGGAGCGATCAGCATCACATCATGCTTCGATGGCATCGGAATGTAAGAGCCTCGGCAAATGGTGCAGCGGAACCTACTACTTACTGAAAAATGTAACCCCTTGTCTCGTGTTCTCGAAGTAAATTCATCTAATGTGATGTGTTTCGAAGGTAGGGAATAAATTTGCTGCGGGAATGTATGACACGCCTGGGTTCCGAAGTCCACAAGAAAACTTGCCTCGCGTTAAAGAGCGCTCCCATACCACGATTTGAAAAAAAAAAAAAAAAAAAGGCAAGTTGTATTTCGCCGCCTCGCGCCATGCTGTTACACACTCTCCGATGAGAAAATGAAATTTAATATTACCGCCTCCCGCAGAGGGTACCGGGTTCACGAGGCTAAGGGGAAGAAGGCGCTCGACGATGTCCCAAAACGGTGGGTGATGCACGCCAAGGAGGTCGGGTAATGTTTAGACTAGGTACGAATGGGCAACGAGGCGCCATTCCATCAGTACATCATGGCAAATCTCCGCTTGAATATAGGGAATAAGACACGATTTACCTTCTAGGTAGTCCGCAGCCAGGAGTCTGGAACGAGATGCACGCAGGGGTGCGGAAAAATTAAGTAAGCAGGGACAAAAAAGAGGAGGCGAATGATCAGCCCGGACGCGTATAAGGAATATTGCTAGCAAAGGACGTACAGTTCAAGTGCGATTTCGGGTGGGATACGTTCGGTGAACTCGTTGAGGGGAGCGTCTTCTTTAGCACCAGTGCCTTCGTAATGCGCCTTGAAGGACATGTATTCACAGACTTTTTCGACAACAGGGGCGCTGATGATGTGGAAATGGAGTGAGTATGCGCCGAGGAGAAACTCAAGCAAGCGAACGACGGAAATCACGGTGACTCACCGTTCGCTAATGGGACATGTATTGGCCAGTGCTTCTTTGAAACTACCTAAGAGATAGTACCACCGCGGTAATGGAACCCGAGGGTCGACAACGATGCATATCAGAAAGAAGAGAATCTTGTATGGAAGAGGTCATTTAACTGTCGAAGTTGAGCATGTTCTTGAGGGTTCCGCTCATCATCGCGACGCTGCGCTTGATGAGAAAGGAGTAACCGTCTGAGCTGACAAGCTTGACCCAAGTGTCGTTGTCCTAGGGGTGGTCAGGGATATGGGGACGGGAGGAGTGCTTGACCTACGTTGAGTTCATTCGTGGACATGGCCGTCGACGACGTCGAGAATGACCCTCGTGGGAATATTGAATTCACAAGTTATTGTCGGGGCTCGGAACTAACCGAGGGAGTCTTCCCGGCAACTGCGCCTTGACGTTCATCGCTACACATCTACCGCGTGCGACACTCGTTTTAGCTCTAGATATGGCACTACCAAAGGTGTGGATTACGTTCTGCGCAATTTCATGGCAAACTGATGTCCGCGGGACGGTCGATCTAGCGCATCATCAAGGTAATTATTAGGTTATCGTCGGCGTGTCAGCTGCACTGCTGATGGATGCACACGACTAGGAAACCGAACGCCTCGTCGCGGACCCTGTCCCAGGGATAACTGCCACACCGCACGACGACAACCTGCGATACTTTGATGTGACAATCGAGGGGCCAGATGGGAGTCCCTTTCAGCGTGAGCCACGGTCTGTCATATCGCGCACGATGTACGGTCTAATGATGGGGTAGGGGGCGTGTTTACTCTAGAGCTGTTCCTCCCCGAGGAGTATCCTATGAGTCCCCCCAAGGTACGCTTCCTGACCAAGATATACCATCCCAACATCGGTGAGTGGG
>JBBPOS010000448.1:0-23701 GCA_038091575.1 Leccinum subgranulosum
CAACGATGCAACACTTCCCCACGTTAGGCGTGTGCACGGCGCTCCCCTCCCCTGCCGTTCGCACAAGTTCCCATGCCTGCCGGACATTAGCCTCCAGCTGCGTGTTGTCTGTGCTCTCGCCAATCGCCACGCTCGCCTGGATCAGAGACACCATCGTTTTCGGCGACAGCGATACACCAACTTCGCGTGCCCGTCCCAGTATTTTCGTTACCAGCTCGGCATCTCCGTGTGCGGTCGCCTCGTGCAGCACCGTCCCAAACGTGACACCGTCCGGCTGCAAGCCCTGGTCAACCATCCGGTCCACCATCTGGAATGCCACCCTTGGTGATTGGCGTGCCATCGCGGAAAGTACAATGTTAATGTCGTGTCGATCCGGTATCTCCCGTCGCCCGATCAAGACTCGGAGCGGACGAAGCCCTTCGTCTATCTCCCCGAGCATAAAATATCCCCGCGCAAGCGCGCTCAGGTCAAAGTGATTTGCCCTCTCCAGCGGTAGTATCGATTCCCGAAATGCCCCCAGAACTTGACGGGCAAATAGTTGGTAATCAGTCTTCCTCCCCTCATTTAGGCCCAAAAAACTGTCGTCCACACGAGACGCCTGGATTGTCTTCTTCGCCCGTGGCCGGCTGTCACGCCGACTGAATAGACTAACCATCCGAAGCATCGTTGCTGCGTTCCCGACCACGAATACGTGTCCGTAACCCACAGAATACCTCTCCCAAAGTGCCCGCGCTTCCGTCGCGAACCCCTGACTGGCAACCATTGCGATAAAACGACCCCGATCACAGCGAGGTAGATGTTCGGACGCGTCGACAACCTGCTTCGCCAGAGAACGTGCGAGATGTACGTCATGCTTTTGTTTGGCAAGGTATGTCATTAGCCATGTCAACGCTGCGCCTTGTGGTGGTGGGTAATTCCTGATTGTTTTGACACGACGAGACTGAGTATGACTATAGAACAAGTGGGCGGATTCGCAGTCGTCCACACGCAATGCCTGGCTGTAGAAGAGATGAATAGTTTTGATGGGAATGATTATACCACAACGGGGATCCACGACGTGGCACATGAGCCAAGTACATGCTTTGAATTGCGTGGGAGTACACTTCTCCAGAGAGGCATGGAGCAATTCGAGAGCCAGGGGTTCCAAGTACTGTTTGAGAGAATCTTGTGACTCTAGAATTGAAGCAATGAATCCCGCGCCCCGATGATACCAGTCCCAATGCAGACAAGCACGCGCCAGTGTAGATCTCACTATGACCGCAAAATCATGCGCGAGCGGAGACGGAACCTCGGTCAAGAAAGCTTCGACAGGTATATGACCATGATCGGAAAGGGTTTGGAAAAGCTCGAAAGCTTCGGGATATCGTTCCAGCGATACGAATTTGTCGATTAATGCGTACGCAAGGAAGATGGTTTCGGAGGGTCGGTACGACACGGCTTTTGCACCCATGGGAGGCTGAAGCGTTGCGAGGTGTTTCGAGAAAGAACGAAGGATAAAATCCACCAGGGGTTGGTCGAGAGTGCCCAAAGTCGTATCGTGCATGATAGATTTCGTGACGTGCAACGCTGCTGCTGGGGGTAAGACCATGAGGTGATCTTGGCGGTGAATGATTGTGAGTAGTGAGAGCGTCGTCTGTTTGTCTAGTAGACTAGAATGCCGTCGGGGGACGCAGAGAAGGTTGACAGCTACCTCGGCGCGCTGTTGTTGGGGAAGGAGATGATCGTCCAGTACGTCTGCTGTAATACAATCCACGATGTCCTGAGATCCATGCTGTGCCGCTCCCTCTGTGAGGCGGAAAAGAACGTCTGTTGATAGTGAGGCAGACAACGCGGGATCTTGGGCGCGTAATTCTGTGTAGGCATCAAATGAGTCATGTTTGGTTTCCTCTGGCGCGACCTGCTTCGCCACCAGTCCAGGATCTTTCGCCGCCTTGGGCACCGAATAACGCGATACGCGTAGCACCCTCGTTCCATCACGGACATGAGCTTGGACGAGTCGTCGGGGAGAAGCGGTTGAGGTATGCGCTCGAAGGATGTTGCGACAAAGTAACATATGTTAGCTATTAGACAAAACGCACTGTCAAATGACAAATTTGCTTCGTAGTATGCAAATTGCTCACCGCATGCCGCATGTGTAGCTGGTTCTTGACACGCCCTGAATGAACGCGACCGACTTGCGGACGAAAATTTGGGAGCGGAGGGGAACTATTACAAACAAGGACACACATAGGCGGTAGCACTTACTCCTCTTGGGGTCGAAGTACTACTACATTCCTTAGTAGCAACGATTTAAATTCACGTACGCCCTGAAATAGATCGCTTTGTGACCCGGTCAAGTCAATTTGGCTTGCATTCTCCGAAGCAGGTTGTCCCTCTGAATGAATCTGCAGGACCTGAGAAAGTAAGAACCGGATCATTCTCAGCCTGATCCCCATCTGTGCTTTGCTTGGAGGCTCTAACAAGGTTTGACGTTCTGCAAATGGTCCCCAAGGGCCTGAGACCCATCATGGGGGCTGCACAGTAAGTACTTACTTTCTGAATCCTTCAGGAGATCACCATTTCGGGATCATGTTATCACGTGGCCTGGTTAGCAGAGAGGCTTCAACTCATCCTCAATGGGAGCAGGCCAGTCGACAAGCCCACAAGCTCAGACATCTCATGCACTTCATGTTTTACGCGTCACTCCGTCCTCTCCAGCATCTCAGACATCCATAGAGCCCTTCTTCGATTTCATCGTAGGTTACAACAACATTGATTTCTTTTCTGCCGGTGCAGAGTTGGACGCTGCCGAGCTCGAACGAATTGTCGAGGAACATGAAGAAAGTGTCCTGGATCTCCTTGTCTGGAGTAGCAAGACACGCGAAACTCGAGGTTTGTCTCCTGATCTACTTGCTGCCCAAATTCTCAAATCCGTCGCCCTTTTCCAACAGTGGTTCCCATTGTGCCATCTCGCGGATGGGCCCTCGTACAGCAGGCGACTCTTCCTCTGGAAGACACTGGTACCTCACCTCAACCATCTCTTCTTGGTCTTAGCATGCGCATGTGCGAATTCGAGTCTGCGACCGACAATGTCTGGCACGTGCTTGAAGTCATGGAGGGAAGCCCCGCGGAGAGTGCTGGTCTCGTTCCATATGGCGACTGGATAATCGGTTGGTCCGGAGGGGTCCTGAGCGCCGAAAACGATTTCTATGATGTAGTGGAAACTGTACGCCCTGTTGTGTTCTTCCGCTTGCTTGCTGACCCACCCTTTTCAGCACGTGGATAAGCCCTTGCGAGTCTATGTTTACTCCTACGATTTCGAGTATGCTCCCCTGGATATTGATTTGCGTATCCGAGTCTCACGACACTTTTAGCAATCTTCGAGAGGTGGTCCTTGTTCCCAACCATCATTGGGGAGGGGAAGGACTTCTTGGATGCGTTTTTGGGTGTGTTCCCATTTGTCATCTCACGGTGACCGAGAATAACATAACTTTGTTTAGATTCGGCTATCTGCACCGTATTCCGCCTCGACAGACCGATCGCCGACCACTTGGCTCACTACCCGAAAACTCTGAATTTGAGGATCACCAGCTCTTTACTCCCACTGATGTCTCCCTCAATACAGCAGTTCCGTCTGATTTTAGTAGGACAAGTGACCACGGTCACCTCCCGCGCGTTTCTTCACCGACGGTGGCACAACCCCATCCCACGCGTGCGAGAGAGCTGACCCATCACGTTGGGAATGCTCAATCCACTTCACGCCCGGGCACCCCAAGACGTTCAATTCATACTCCAAGACCCTCTTCTCAATCGCCCGTGACGAGCCACTCTTTCGGCTCTATCCTCAATGGTGATTCATCACCCCAATCATGATTGCGTTCGCACACTCAACAGCGTCCATGCATGTCAAGGCACAGGAACCACACCAAGTCGGTATTCGATTGCAGGCCCTAAGCATCAGCAGCTCAGTGCATACAAGGCTTCACGAGTGACAGAGCACAAAGATGGAGGAGATGACAAAGATGACGTTTCTGATGGCAATGGCAGCGTTTCGGGGACGGACTTTGGGAGTCTCACGAGCGTCGAATAACTTAGTTTGGCGCGAACAGCTCCTATGCTATGTGCATGTTATTTCAGGCTCGTGGTGGCTCTGTAATCAGTCACGGATATACATAGTACCTTCCCTTGACCACAACAATCAAAATCATGCCTGTTCAGATAGTACGATACAACCGCAAAGATAACACGTCCTACATGCAAAGTAACTACAATGGTCCAAATATCTTACATGAATTTATCTCCGTGAGATGTGTGCATTATGTGTCAGCAACTAGGCCTCTGGCGCCTCTGCATTAGCCAACGTTCCAGTGTGTGGATTGAATTCCAGATGGAGGGCAATGGAAGGCCACACTAGACAATGATACTTTCTCAGCGCTGAGTCGTGCGGCCGAACAAAAGTAGCATACCTTCTTCGAAGCCAGGGTGTCGTCCGTTGCGAATCTGACGCCACACGGTGCGCATGCTGTCCGACGCTCGAATTTCGCTCCAGTGTTCCAAAAAGTAATTCACTTGCACCTTCCTCACTTCAGAAAAAGTGGCAGAGAAGGGAGAGAACACCTCAAAGGGAATATTCTCCACAGTGAGAGACTTTTGGATGTGCTGACCAGACGGGTTAGTAGCGCTTGCCGAGTAAAAGATCGCATCGCCTACCTGGTATGCCCTATCTCTCAACTCCAGGAGACCGAGCTCTACGAACTCAGCACCGTATACTGGAATGAGTTTTGTGTCACTTACTATCGGCCAAACGGTATACTGCTTTCGCAGAACAGGGTGCAGGCCGCCCGGGTCGACATTGCTGCCACCTCATGATCCATTCTGACCTTGATGTGGGGTTGTCGGCAGGTGCAGGAAGTTTCTGATCGTCATGTAAACTCGACTGGCTGTCAGATGGAGTTGCCGTAGCTGTCGTCGCTTTCGGCCTTCTCGATGATGCAGCAGCCGTAAAGGAGGACGACAAAGGGGCGAAAACGATGACATCTGTATATATCTGCAAAGACAAATGAGCCAAAATCGAAGAATTTGTCGGCAACGTCGTACGTAGTAAAGAACAGCTTTATATGTCGCATAGGCAACATCATCCACGGTAACTCGCATCTTCCTCGGTCCTGGAACAGGTGGGGTCTCCGGTAGGCACGCAGTGAAACTATTCGCCAGATATGGATCTGTCATGAGGGAAACATCCTTGCTCGGGGAAGATGGATGAGAGAGCGTTGGTTTGACATTGCGAGATTCATGCCCCCCTGCGATGGAAGGAACAACGTTGTTTTCGGTGCTCGTTGTGCCTTCAGAGGGTTTAGCAGCGGCATCTTCATCCATGGGTGCTTCGCCCGAGGTAGGAGAAACGCTGGCTTCTGGTTCGATAGTAGTGTCGAAACTAGGTTCATCTGGAAGATCAGACATTATATCATCCTCTTCATCGTCCGAATCTTCAAACTGGCGAAACAAGGAAGTCAAATCGGATGCGGTATCTCCGTCGTCATGATCTTGCTGTAGATGACCCACGTTAACATTCGTAGAGGCTTCCACAAAGCCAGAGCCGAACACTTGAAATAATGAGTACACCAGGTGAGATGTGGAAGTGGATCATCTTACTGGATTGAAAATAGTCAGCGCGTTGCAGTAGTTTCTTATTAGCGTATATGCTTCGTTTCTCCTTGGGTCTACTCCTCTTCGGCACCACAAACTCGACGTCAGAGTAGAGAGGATCGTCGAGAAGTGCACCGATACACTCTAGATAACTTTTCGGAACGAGCTGTGTGGGAGTAGCTGGAGGCTGTATTGGAGGTTGCGGAGAAGATGTTATAGTGCAAATGATCAAGAACGCATCTGATTCCTTGACCGGAGCAGAGTGATAGTAGACATGGTCTCGCTTAGAAAACTGAGCCCTACGAAAAATCGATGAGGCGTAAAAGGTGGTATATCCTCAGTACATACCATCCCCAATTCGCAGTCTGTAAAGGTGGGTAAGGAAGGTCGACGCGACACAAAGACAGACCGAACCTTGGAAGAGAACGAATGATTGTGCGCTTCCTTCTTGTTGAACAGTACTGACTTCTTCAAGCTGGAGAAGAAGTATGATATGTGAGAGAAACACAGAAACTACTGGCATATGACCCACGTTCGTAGTTCAAAACTAAACTGGAAGACGCCTTCCCGAACCCATCTGCACGAGGACAGATGAAGGGGATGAGCACATGGCAAAGATAGGGACATACATACTTTCCGTCTGCGGCTTTGTCCCTTTCCTCTGCCGTCGGCTGGGTTATGTGAGTAGACCCTCAAAGGTGGTATCGCGAGTGTACCACTGACTTCACAAGAGAGATATAAACTAACAAAACCTCCACCCTCCGTCCCAGAGTTTGGATAAAACAAGATCTAAAGGCGATCGTCAAGACTCATCCGCTAGACAAGACGAACACCGCACCTGCCACTGTCCTCCTCCGAACTTGACAGACTTTGTCACTTTCGATTTGGAGTCTCCTTTGCTGTTCGTGCGTCAAGCATGGCGAAAATGCCCAGGAGCATAGTGTAGTTCGTTACCTTGCATCGAACAAAGATTTGAGTTCTCGAAGCGTCCACTCGAAGGTGATTGTCAGGCATTCGTGGGCATCCTGAGTCTTTTCCATGATGACTGGTGAAGCAGTTACGATGGAGGGACCGCTATATGGAGTACGAGATGAAGGGCATAGGGATCAGACCCGGACGGGGTTCTGTACAAGGTAATGTACTATATCAAACCAAGACATGACACCACCCGATTGCCACCCGAAAGGTACTATCGCCTACCAGCACTAGGTCTGGTCCTGCTCGACAAGGAAAGCGTACTTAGCATGAGGCGCAAGGGCGCAATCAGGATTAGCTAGACTTGGCGTGTGCCTCGAAATCATACTCTCGTTCGAGCTCCGGTCTCAACTGTGCACTACTGTAGCCTAGGGTCATCCGACTCACTGGTGCATATAAGTACTGGCTCGTAAGTCTTAGGTTTTTGTCGATTAGAATCCAGGTTGTTTATCATGGCAGTGATGGACGAGGCTGTAACACATGGCTGTACTAGTTTGGATGTGTTTTGTTGCTAGCCTCATGTTCTCAGGGACGTCACTACGATGACTGCCACAAGTTGCCGTCGTCTTTTGTGCTGAATCAAGGTTGTCGGCAACTACGAATATCTCCTCCCTTTATTAGCGCTAGGCTAAGAATAGTATTTTTCTCTCTCCCCTTCATTCCCTCCTCACCCCCTTCCGACTCCCCTCTTTTAGTAGATGTCGTCCGAAGGCCATTCCGCTGTTCAAATCACAGGTGAGCTTCATTCACCGTTTTCTTGATGCTACCTACATCGCTTCTAGTTCTCGCGGCCAACTCTCTCGTCAAGCGTGAGGTCTTCAGTCTGCCAGACCCTTTTGCTGTCGTCTCCGTAGATGGTGATCAAACATATACCACAAACGCAATCAAACGTACCCTATCACCAGCCTGGAATCAACTTTTTGAAATGTCAGTTTCTGTTTCGTTGACGTGCACGTTCCTGCTATCTTACCATTGGCGTACATAGTACTGTTCGCCGCTCATCCACCATAGTCATCCAGATCTTCGACCAAAAGAGATTCAAAAAGAGGGACCAGGGTTTCCTTGGCCTCCTCAAGTTGAGCGGAGAGGAGGTTCTTGGATACTCAGCAGACGGTCACGGTACCATTGTCCTTCTCTTCCTCATACCTTTTCTCACTCACGAACCTCCTAGGACTTATCAGCAGAGATCTCACTCAATCATCAAGTGGTGTCCAGGTATACGGAAAACTCCTCTTTTCATTTTCTTTACCCCATAACGGAGGATCACGGGTCCGTGGAGAACAAGCGCCTAGCACCCTTCCCGCACTACAGCTTCCAGACGCAGCGTCTTCGACATTGCGTCGTAGGAGCAGCCCTTCCCTTCGATCACCTCAGAGCCCTCACCATCCATCCATGTCTTCTTCCTTCGCTCCTCACGATGGCCCTCCAAGTTCAGTTTCGACCCGACCTCGTACCTCTGGAGATCCAACCACGCAGATATCCTCTCCAATCAGACATCAGTCGAGCACCCCCAACGGGCTTGGGACGTCATCTGTCGATAGTGCGCATAACCAGGTTTCGATTCGTCAGGACGAAATCGGACCTCTTCCGCATGGCTGGGAATGCCGTTTTGATATAAACGGACGTCCATACTACGTTGATCACAATTCCCGTACTACCACCTGGCACCGCCCCGCACCCCTGTCAGAAACCACGTCCCAGCGTCCACCCTCGACATCCCGTCTGCAATCTCAACCGCCTCAACCCCCCAGTTTCAGTGGGATCTATGCCGATGTTCCATTACCAGACGGATGGGAAGAACGTCGTACCCCCGAAGGACGCCCATACTTCGTTGATCATCGCGCACGATCAACGACATGGAATGATCCACGATCATCCCAAGTTACCCTCGCTGCTGCATCGGCCTCTGTTGCTGCCAATGCCAATCTCGGCTCCCTTCCATCTGGATGGGAAATGCGGCTGACATCAACGGGCCGGGTCTACTTCGTCGACCACAACACTCGCACAACGACGTGGGACGATCCACGTATGCCAAGTAACGTAGATGCAAGTGCTCCGCAGTATAAGCGTGATTATAGGCGAAAAGTGATTTACTTCCGGAGTCAACCTTCTATGAGAACAAAGGAGGGAAAATGTGAACTCAAGCTGCGGCGAAATCGGGTCCTAGAAGACAGCTTTGCTGCAGCTATGAAGATGCGTGGCGATGATTTGAAAAAGAGGTTGGTTGTTAGGTTCGAGGGCGAGGATGGCTTGGACTACGGCGGCGTTTCCAGGTATGACCGGAGGCATATTTCTAGTCATTGCTAATTTTTTTCGTCAGAGAATGGTTCTTCCTGATTTCCCATGAGATCTTCGATCCGTCGTATGGGCTCTTCCAATATTCTGCACATGACAATTACACGCTTCAAATCAATTGGATGTCCGGGATCAATCCCGAGCACCTGACTTACTTCAAATTCATTGGCAGGATCATGGGATTGGCGGTATTCCATAGACGGTTCCTGGATGCTTATTTCGTAACAAGCTTCTACAAGACGATCCTGGGCAAAAAGCCTTCTCTGTCAGACTTGGACGCCGTCGACGCAGATCTTCATAGGAGTCTGGTGTGGATGCTGTGAGGACCGTTATCGAACCGTTATCGAACTGGCTAACTTGGCGATATTGAATAACAGAAAGAACGACATCACTGATGTTCTCGACGAAACTTTTTCTGTTACTGAAGACCGTTTTGGAGAAATAATCGAAGTAGAACTCAAGCATAATGGAGCCGATATCGCCGTCACCGAGGAGAACAAGAAGGAATATGTCGAAGCAGTCGTCGAGTATCGCACCAAGACCCGAATAAAGGAACAAACCAGTGCACTCCTGGAAGGTTTCAGGGAGCTCATCCCTTCAGAATTGATCAACGTATTTGATGAACGAGAGCTGGAATTATTGATCGGTGGCATGTCCGAGATTGACACGTAAGGCTCCTGACCATCATAGTGAAAAGCCGGGACAGCTGACTCGTGGCTCCAGGGATGATTGGATTTCGTATACCGACTACCGAGGCTACGAGAAGACAGACCAGGTCATCGAGTGGTTCTGGCAATGCATCCGGAGTTGGCCGACTGAGCGCAAAGCTCGTTTGCTGCAGTTTGCAACTGGAACTTCCCGAGTCCCTGTCAACGGCTTCAAGGATCTTCAGGGGTCGGATGGACCAAGGAGATTCACGATCGACAAGTCTGGAGATCCTTCACAATTACCTAGGAGCCACACGTGCTTCAACAGGATCGAACTGCCGCCTTACGAAGATTATGAGAGTCTGGAGAGGAAGCTAATGTATGCTATCGAGTGCGTTATATCTCATCTCTCGCCCAAAGTCGAGTACTCAAATTTGAACCAGGGAAACGGAAGGTTTTGGAGTAGAATAACAGACTATTTTTCGTTCTTGTTCATGTTATCTTTTATTCTTCGTAGGATGGTGTTGTATCTATATTGTGCTGACCTTTGCATATTCGAGCGCCCACTGGCATTCATTGTACTTTTTAATCTGAATTCAGCACATTATATCTGAGTCTTCAGCTTCAACGCTCTCACTTGTTCCTCACTTCGAGCCCAGTGGCGCTGCCTCTGATGCGGCTAAGCCATGAGACAAAGTATGTAATAATAATACCTGCACTCCTTCCACTCCATGGCAAGCTGGCAGATGACTTGATCATCTTCGCTGCATTCACCCCTAGGGCAGTAAATCTTGGAATTTGAATACAACATTGCTGACGAGGCGAGCACAATTTTAGAACCACTGGCAGCCTCAGTCCCAAATGTGACAATGTGCCGTCCCCCACGCTCGTACCTGTGATATTCTATGTCCACTTCCCACCTAGCGGGAAGACCCTTTGAGCGTAGACATCATGCGCGTAGAAGATGGATTTCAACTGGTACGTGGTCGACTCCATATAGCGTACTCATCGCATTATCTCACCACAGCTTTCACACCAAAGACTCATTTCACCGAACGTAATGCATATCTTAGCGACCCAGTGCTACCCAGTTTACTGAAGAGGACTCTGCCTCCAAAGTATGACTTCCACCGGTATCGGATAACCGTATGGCCTTTGTTCATGATTGTTCAGGACAGTAAGCGAGATCGAACCCGACCTCATACGATTGGGATCGGATGTCATCACCAGTAAGCATTTTTCCTCGGGCTGACGACTGGCTTAGTTAAATCCCTGAACTATATTCAAGGTGTTCGTGCTATCAGCGAGCGAGCCACTCCACCACGCTTGACACAGTACAATCACTGGGGCCAACGAATCGACCAGCTCGACACTTCGGAAGCATGGAAGGAACTGAAAGGCGTGTTCCTCAAAGAAGGCATTCCCGCCATCTTCTATGAGCGTGAGTACGGCGAATTTAGCAGGGTGTACGGATTCGCCAAGCTGCATATGCTCGTCGGGGATTCTCATGTGGTGAGTCGGATGAATTCTTGTTCCGCAGTTGGTTGAACTCAACGCTCGAGTCGGACTCCTTTAGGTGGGATGCCCGATATCTATGACAGATGGGTGCGCTAGGGGTGAGCTCGATTTGGATCCCGTGTTGTAAACGCATTGATGAGGTACTATGATAAACGAAGTTCTTGAGCTCATTGGCACTCCGGAGATGAAGGCCAAGCTATTCCCCCGTCTCACAAGGTACGTTCGATGATCAATTAGCACGGATGGTAGACTCATTTGCCAACAAGTCGCGATCCATCCTTTGCCTTTACGTCGGGGCAATGGATGACCGAGGTATGTGCGCTCCTTATCCCGTATTACAGCGAGTTTAACGTGTGATGTGTGCAGCGACCAGGCGGCTCGGATGTGTCCCTCACGGAGACTATTGCTATTCCAGCTGAAAACTCTAGGGACCAAATGTGGCCCGCGTACCAACTGGATGGATTCAAATGGTTCTCGAGTGCCACTGACAGTAATGTATCCGTTGCACTGGCACGCACAGGGGACATCCAAAACGGATCGCGTTCACTCTCCCTTTTCCTGGTTCCCCTCCGCATACCGCTCATCGTGCAACCCGGAGAACCTTCCCCGTCTCCAATCAGCAACGGCATCTACACTCATAGATTAAAGCACAAGATCGGGACGCACATGGTGCCTACCGCTGAGCTCACTCTGAAATCGACAATGGCTTACCTTCTCGGTCCACTCAATCAGGGAGTCAAAAACATTCTCCCTGTTCTCTACATCACCCGCATCCACAGCGCAATATCGGGAACGGGCCACCTGCGCAAGTGTCTTGAAATCGCGATTGCCTACTCAAAAGTGAGGAGAATCTCGGGTGGTAAAGAACTGCTCGAGGAGAATGCGGTGCATGTAGCACAGCTAGCTTCGCTTAGTCTCATCTACCGTGCCCTGACTCATTTCGTCTTTGGCACGATTTTGTTCATGGGAAAAGTTGAGGCCAATGTCGCGAACGAGGATGACAAGTCACTGCTCAGGATTTTGACAGCTGTAGTCAAAGCATTTACTGCAGAGAAGGCAGTTTCGGCTATGGAAGAATGCATGTCGACTCTAGGAGGAATGGGTTACATGGAGGAGGTTGGCATCGGCAGGTAAGCCCTTTGTGGTGGTAGTTGGTTTACCCTCAAGCTATACCTGGACAGGTCTATCCGCGATGCGCTAGTGGAGAAGATCTGGGAGGGCACAACCTCTGTATTGGCCTTGGATATTCTGCGTAGTGCCAACGATCCAACCACTTTCGCGGCGTTTACGAGAGTCCGTCCCCCTGCATTCTCGAAATGCTCGAGAGCTAACATGTATCATAGTGGGGGGTCAGGATCCTCGATTCTTGTTCACCACAACTAAGGAGCAATGTATCCGCATCTCTCGAAACTCTTAGAACAGCTTTTCGATGGATACACGAAATTTACAGTCATCCCAAGAGGATGCACCCGCACCTGCTCCGGCCTGGCCTAATGTTGGTAGGCTATGCTGCCTCTGCGGCGATGCTTCTCGAACACGCAGTGTGGTCAGACAACACGAAGACGTTGGATCGGGATGTGGATGCCAGCGTGTTTGTGCGTTGGGTGAATGAAGGTGGTTTATTGTCTTCGTTCCGGGAGGTGGTTGATATTACTGCGGGACGCCAAGGAGAGCGTCTTTCAATGAACAGCATGCTTGTATATGGGCCTAAGTTGTAGGTCCTCGAGCATGTCACACAGACCATGGTGCTTGCTATACTACCAATATATACGATTCGTTGCAGCGTCAACAATTGCTCGTTGAGCTTTCACTGCCGCAAGAAACATCCAGGGCCTTGCAGATCGACGTCCTGTGTAGATTTGATGCTTAAATCTGTTACAAGATTTCTCGCTTGGGATACGAGATCAGTCGAGAATTACAATCAAAGGAGTCAAAGTATTTCCGGGATCAGACACTATCCAAGCACGCCTCTGCCGTCAAGTACTGTCATATCTAGACTTCTGGTGAAACACCTCACATGCGAAACTTCAGAGGTGAACTGGGTATATATGTTCATGGTCACGCTGGCAACCTGCAGAAGTTTAGTTTCATGTAATCAATTTACTCACTGCCAGGGAAGGGAGTTCTATTGCATTTCGTCCCTTTTTGCTAAATAGCCTCGAACCTCATTAGTATTACAAAGCCATTCTTGCGTCTAGTTAGCCCAGTTACAGAATCCCACTTTCCTCGATACATCAACTACCATAGACGACTTACGATGTACTGTAAGGAACTATAAGGCACCTGGTGACAGAAGTCAGTACACAAATCTGCAGTGACCGAGATAGCTCGCACCCAAGTAGCCCCCGGCCGCCCCAGCCCTTCCGAGGGATGAATTGCAATGACAGTTCTTGTCCATCACGAAGCACTTGTATGCGCAGTTCACGCTGCATTTTACAGGATTCAACACCACACAAAAAAGACGATAGTCAACAAGCATACATTTTCGTTGCGGCCAACGAGGTCGGCCAAAGGTTCCAGAGAGGAACTGGAGAACGTGGCGGCTGTCAGATGACCAAACTTTACGATGAGATCCTCGCGACGAAGCCCCTTTTAATCTGTCAAGCTTAGGAACGAGGAACGGAGAACGGGGCATACTGCATGAGCAACGGGACTCCCGGGTGCAACGCGGTCTACTTTCGCAAATGGCGACAGAATTTCTTCCTCATGCGTGCTTGGTGTCGATGGCACCTTCGCAGGCGTTGGAGGTGGAGGGATGGATGGATCATAAACCTTCTGCAACGCTTTCTCGATCTCATCCATGGTATGTTTGAGATCGTTCCTCAACTCGATGACGCGAGCCCGAGCAGAGCGAATTGCATAGATGTCCAAGTCGGCGCGCGGAAAGCCCTCAGAATCGACGAGCGGGGTCGTCATATCGCAGTTGTTCGCTCTGAGCACGGAGAGCTGGATATTGATCTCAGCCTCGATTCCATCCTTCTCATGCACCAGAGCGCGTGCATGATCTCTTGGATTCTCTGCGGAAGGCAACATCGTAGTATTTTGGTTGTGACAAGGCAAAGTGGTTACGTAACGGTACGTCCTTGCATGACTACCACCCCATCCAAATCGTCCAGTTCTGTACGCCCGTGGCCCACCCGTATTACCCGCTGCACTGGTTCACCCTGGTCCTCACCAGTACACCTCCCCACGCGGGGCAACATCCACGAACTCGTCCGCGACGCAGGATCGTTTCGATGTGCCCTTCAAGCGGAGTTCTTCCTCTTCCCTCTCCTGTTTCTCACCGACGACGAGTCAAGCCGCGAGGACTGGCACGGAACCCATGTCGTCAGGTATGCTTCCCCCGTGCTGCCCCATCACCCAAATTGGAACCGCCAGAATTGGGTATACGAGGCCTGACGAGCCGGGATTGTACATCGACCCAAGCATAACCTTGGCCAGGTTGCCAACACCTCCTGGAGCATTGGGAGATGAGATCGGCGAAATTGGAATGCGCGGGATACGAAGAGTGTCATGCATAACGGTACAAACGTCCTGATATACGCGAGCTTCCGACGAACCGTTCAGCTTACTTGCACGCCTACTAGTCATCCTGTAATTTCAGTCCCAGATCCTCAACAATGATGACCGCCGCCTTCTCTCCGACCACCAATATGTATATGTTCTAAGTTCTAACCATTTATTTACTATCAGTATCATCCCCCAAGGCCAGTTGGCCGGTCACTCAATGTCACTGAAGTAACCGTACAATTTGAATCTCCGCTCACGACAGGGACACAGACGAGCCATACTCCACTGCGGCAGTACTCGGCATGATGGCCCATTGTCACATCTTTTTTTCTATCTCAATGAGTATGGATTGCATTGATGCCATTCAACTTCACATGGCTTCAGAATGTGTCTTAGATGAGGTGGGATTGAGTGGAACAGTTGTTGTTGGAGAAGTAGTTGGGGAGGCTCAGTCCTTCTGACTCCTTCAACAGCTTTGAGACAGATCAATATGTGGGTGACCAATGTTGGATGGGAAGATTGACATGTCCAAGTGTGAGTACAAGTACTTCTGGAATGATTGTACTAAAAAGAGAAGATCAATACAGTCATTCACCACCATTTGTGTTCCCACCACCATTTGTGTCACCACTACAAATCGAGGCGCTCTGCTGTGTGACTTCCCACCTGAGTTGCAGTTGCCTAACCAATTGGAAGATGCTTTACATACAATATATCCAATGCATAATAGGATCTCGTGTGATGCATGATTCTCGAGGTAAAATGTAGTGGTTTTCTATTCATTATTTACTTTTCACATGAATTGAGATTTCCAGTGCTCAGTGACCTGGTGGATGCATGGAAGTAACCATGAAGATTACTTCCAGCACAAAGATCTTGATGAATGACTCCATATTGGTTTGCCTCAAGGATGCTGATGCAGCATATTTCTGGCCCAATATCATCATCTTATCACAGTGATAATTCCTGGAATGGAAATCAAGGTACTGATGCCATAATTGCCATTGCTCAAAAAAGGTGCTCCGTGTTTCCAAACATCAGTTACAATGGTAGGTCATGCATACTCAAAGGCTAAGAAACAGACAATACAAGCAGAAAAACAAGAGGAGGCAATAGCTGAAGCAATCAAGGTGGTGGAATCAAAGATTGAAAATCAGCTAGATAGAGATCAATGTAATGATTCTGCTGATATACTTCTTTTGGTCTGTTGCAAATGGTGGTGTGATAACAACTTGAACACTACATAGTACATACACAGCTGTGACTCCACAACCTCATAGATGCAGTCCATATTAATTTAAATCATTGTTCATATGTATACAAATGGTCCTGTAGCCTCTGATCCTAGGTATTTACCACTGTTGTGGTAGTATGCATGTCCATGCAAATTTGCTGTTGCAAATGACAGTGAATGACTGATCAAACAAATGTCAAACTAATCAGAGTTATGTAATATGTTACATAGAATGTGACTGATGTGACATCATCACAGAAGGAGTGATGATGGTGTGTCATTGGTGACATGAAGTGTCAAAGAGTCAAGATCAGTGAGAGAATCAACAGAGCAAAAAAGTATCCTGAGCTTCATGTGGCAAAACATGAGAAGCTGCTCAGTTGCTAGAATTGAAGTGAGAGAGTTGAGGATACAAATACTACAGTGGCAGCAAAAAAACAAGGTGCAAAAAAGAGTACAGGTGATTAAGACAGCATGACACTAGCAAGGATGTCAGCTAGTATGACCTAAAAAAAATGATTAGAGGAAGCACACCTGGTAAGAAAATGAGAGACATTGGGAGCAGATTAGGAGGAAACAGAACCCAAAATCAATATCTCACTAGGTGGGAATAGGAGGCTGACAAAATGCCAGGAGTAGAGCCACAGGCCCACAGATTACAAGGTAGTGTAGGGTGATCCTGGACCCTTAGAAATTAGCCTAGTATAAATAAAATTTAGACACTAATTAATTACTCAAGTGACAATGTCACAAGAAAATAAGCATAGTCATAGTAACAATATAAAATGAAATTCCTTGAAAGGAATTACAGAGTTCTTCAATAACTAATGAAGGTTATCAGGGCTCATAACCTATTGAATTTATACCAAGTAATATCCAAGGTAATGTGAGGAAGCAGGTGATAAATTCAATTCAGTTACTCTCTACTATTCAAGTTTAGGTGTACCTCTATTGAATGAATCTGGCTCCAACTTGAAATGGAGTTAATCATCAGTAGATAATTTAGTGCACTTCAAGAGACTTTAGATAATATCTATATAAATCCAGCTTCACTAGACTCTATATAGGAATACTCTCCATGACTATCATCTATGTAGAAATATTCTCTACAAGTGTCATGGAGTGATACATCTTATAGGTAATTTAACACAAGTATAAGTTATGATGTAATAAATCTGGATAATCATTATACATCTTGCTTATACTGATAGGCAAGTGAGAACTCTATTTAGTAACAACTGATGTTCTCCAACTCCCACAAAGTGGAGGGAGGGTCTTGTCAGCTGCAAACAATTCATTTTCCTGCAAACATGTCTGTAGGAACATTTTACCATATTAGTAACTAAAAATTATTAAGCACTCCTGTTTAGTAAGCAAGAAAGAATTTCAGACCTCTTCCACAGTAACCTCCTCTTCCTCTTTATCCCTTTGAGCTGTTAAGTGGGAATAGTCATCGAGATACAGTATCAGGACCTAAAGTACTAAATATAACAATTTTTGTAGTTTACATAGGCCTTGTTTCAAGGTCTACTGAAACAGCAGAGTGCACAAATGCAGCTGCTGAGTCTAACTTGTGCAAACATTGGTCATAAATGATTGGCTTGCTTGTGTGATAGATAATGGTCCTTAACTTCCTTAACTGGAATCAAAAACACTTTTAAACCCCAGTAAGATCTACACTTCATCTGGGAGGCAATGCTCTTAACAAAACTGATCACTCTTGTTGGACCAATAGAATGGGTACTAACATGCCTTACTTTTCTGATATCTTGACAATCTAATCTTTTCATAGATTAGAAGAAATGGGTGTTCAATGATATTCCTGACCCAGAATCACAGTATGAGAGCATGAGACATGGAATCCAAATGAACAAGGTTATTATACAAGGGCCTGATGACTTTGAAAGCAATGGAATTTTCATTCATCCAGCTAAGTGTGAAACAAAGCTGTATGATGCAGAATGTGACAATGTGTTGGGTGGAGGTACAGTACTTCTGAAATTGTATGTGTCTCTTGGTGTCTCACTGTCTATCCACTGAAACTAATTTATCTCACATTGCCAACAGATGTTTATATCCCCTGAATGCAAAAGAACCAAATGGCTCATATATCTACCAGCTTACCCTTAAAGGTATGAAGTTAATGCTGTTTAGGGATTAAATTATGAACAGTCTCGATGGCTGTAAACCTGAAATTCAAATGAACAGAAAAAGAAAGCAGCAGAGGATGCAAATGGACAGTGAGCATCCAAACATACAGTATTGGATGACATGGACATTGACGACAATTAACTTCTTGCATCATTTTCATTGTAGAGGTAGCAGTCATATGTATAGATGGCTCTGAAATGACTAGTTGACTTAATGTCTCCAAAGTGTGGAGTTGCCAGTGAGGACTGGTGCTTCCGTGCACTGCTACAATGATACTAGTGATAGGGACAAAATATCTATTAAACAACAAAGACAAGAAGCCATTTGTTTTACTAGGTTTTGTCCTAGAATCCTTCCAATCTTACCAGGTGATTTAGAACAAGTATAGATGTATAGAAGTCTTTCTCTTATAGAGAAGCCATAGGCCCATAGTTAATCTTCAATACTATTAGATAAGAAAGTTCTTTTTTATTCAAAGGGCTAAGGCAGCTCTATATATACTAAATACATTATCTATATTTGTATATCTTTCAAAGTAGTTCTAGTGAATAGCATAAAGAACTCTTAGAGCATTTGTAAGTAATTAGTAAGTAAGATATTACTAAGAGTTTTGTTTCAATTATATAGATCTGTCATTTTAGGCTGGTGGAAGTGGTGGTGCTGTGCTGATAAGAAGCAAAACTTTATATTGTTCTGCACCATGCAGGATGTTCTGGATTCTCTCCAATTTTTAATACAAGTTGCCAACATACATAGTAATACATTTGTGATGTATGATGTGTGTACATTTTGAATTGTAATTAGAGAGAGGCCAATGAAAAGTTGCTGGTACAAGACTGTAGATTTCCCCAAACAGGAAATAACCCATCCTTGGTTGTGCCCAGGCACAAGGCAGTCCTCAAAATTAGCTTCATCCCCCCTCCACCATGAATAGTATAATATAATCTCTGCAGTCCATGAATTTTTACATTGATAAGTTATTTTGTAACTCAATCTGCCAACATATAGTTGACAGTAGAGGTCAGCAAATGATAGGGAGATCATCAACACAAGATTAGACTTGTTGGAGGCATCAAGTATCAGATCAGAAAAGACCCTTGCATTGGTTTCTTCAAGTGTGAAAATGCTTGAGAAGACCAACTTGAATGCAATACTTGAGGATGCCAACAGAAGATTTATGGAAGGTATATCTATGGTTCAACATGAATTGGACCAGTTGGTAAGTCACTAATGGCCCTCTATTTTGTATTACTACATATTAAAGTGTTTTCATAGAAATCTCAAGTTCTCAATCTGATCACATGCCATGTTGTTCTTAATAAAAGCAAAAACTGCATTGCACATGAACTTTGTGTATGTTGGGAGGACCTTTTGCAGGAGCGATCTGTTGAGGATGCAGCTCAAAAAATATTTGTTGAGCTTCATGAATCTAGTTCTCTTACCATAATACTGAGCTCACTTCTTTGCAATATTTGTGTTCTAGGGCAGTGCAGAACTCTACTTGCTTTGCAGGGAATGAGGCAGCCCATACTGCCACTGATGGTGATATCAGAGAGGCCATTGAGGTACTTGAATAGTCACAATCTCAGGATGATCTTAAGGACCTTTACAACATATCCATGGTTTTTTTGTCAACCTATAAGAAACTCATCCATTTTGTGTGTATGGGTATATATCATATGGGGTATGGATGTAGGTATGAATGCTGATACCCCAAGTGCTACATGGTGCACATGTATTATTGAAATTGTACCATGTAACCATGTGACATCCAAGGTATTCAAATGAGTAGGAGAAAGTGAGGAAGCATCTACAAAGGTAGACATGTCACTGGTCAGTAGCAATCTCAACTATGTTATAGAAAACAGAAGTACACTCCCAGTGGATTGGAAATAGAAATTTATCTATATAGCTCTAGATCTATATAGGAATTATCTCTACACATAGTGTAGGAAGGTTCATCATAATTGTGTAAACAACTATGTATTTCACTTATTAAGTAAGTGGAATCTCTCATGTAAGTAATGACATAAGGCAATACTTGACATGAGGAACAATACTATGTCTAACTGATAAATAGATAATTAGTATTAAAGTAATAATAGATATATGTCCATACAGACAGTATTAAGCCATTAAGGCTTAGATATCTACTCCAGCTAAAGAACATGGATAGGGTAGACTAGTAGATCATGCTCCAACTACTATGTAGGGATTAGGGACATGAGACTCTTGTAGAGTTGAGAGGATCTTATTCCATTATATAGGTGGAAACCTCCTTATTGTCAAAGACATAAGGGGGCCCTATATATACTATATATACTATATATAATGATTATCTAATATATATGATTAAGAGTTACTAGTGAATAGTATAAAGAACTCTTAGAGTATTGGCTTTATATATACATTACTAATTATTACTAAGGGATTTGTCTTATCCAATAGCATAAATATTTTGGTATAGCATCAGACATCTACAGTAAGCTGATGGGTAAGATGCTTTATAGATCAGCCTAGTAGCCTATAGTATAAAGAGCTCTAACCTATTAGTCATTTGGACAACTATCTTATCCTTGAGATAAGCTTATAGGATAGTATAAGATAGTAAGCTTCAAGTTATTGGAGGTCAGCTCTGGCACCTGCTAGCAATGTACATATACATTTGGTATACATTTTTCTTTCTTTTCTTGTCATCTTCTCTTGCATGTGATCACATAGTTATCAGCCAACTACTTAGCTTGCACATCTTTTCCTTTCTTCTTTTCCTCAGCTCTCATTCTTTCCTGAGCTGAGGTATGTTCTTTTGTCTCGTCTTTCACTAGTAGCTTAGCTGATCATGTGCCATAGCTTGTTCCTTAGGTTAGCTGTTATGATTGTCTCCTGAGTTCTCTCTATGTCTTTTCTCTCTCTCTTTTTGCTTCACTTATCGCTTTTATCTCATCTTCACATTGTATCATAGATCTCAGGCAATTTCATGTCTTGTTCCACATTGCTGATGATCCAACTTTTCCCTATCTCTATTCCGATTCTTTCCTATCTTTGTTTCTATCTTCTGACTCATGATGACGTCGTTGCTTCATCATCCATCTGTCATAGTCTGACTCATGACGACGTCATTGCTTCATCATCCATCTGTCATCATTTGATCACTGTATGATTAATCCTTCGCAGCTTCTTACACATCTATACTGTGGATGACACATCCCTTCCTTGCGATTCCATCATGTTCCATCTCTGTAGTATTTAAGAACTGTCTCACCACTTTGTAATCCTAAGCTAGAGCTACTTGGAATATCACCTTGTTCTCAGCAATCCCTCGAGTCCTTTGTCCCTTCGATCCTCTGCCCTCTCGGGTGTGTACTCAGTCCCTTAGTCTTCAAGTGACGCGACTCTTTTTGAGTTCCTCCTCGAAGTATACTTAGTCTTAGGGTCTCACCAGGCGTTATGCTTGCTCGACCAATCCTTGCCCTTAGTCTTTGTCCCCCTCCAAGTCTATATTTGACCCTATCCGGGCCAGCTGTAACAAAAGCTCTAGCTTTCCTTTGCGGTCACCATCACTGTGAACCACCTCTACTGTTACGACTGTCTCCTGAGTTCACTCTATGTCTTTTCTCTCTCTCTTTTTGCTTTGCTTATCGCCTCTACTTTGTCTTCACTCTGTATCATAGACCTCGAGCGACTTCCTGTCTCTTTCCATGTCACTGATGGTCCGACATTTCCCTATCTCCATTCTGATCTCTTCCTATCTCTGTCTAGACCTTCTGACTCATGATGACGTGGTGCTTCATCAACTATCTGTTATCATTCTTCTTCTGACTCATGATGACGCCTTTGCTTCATCATCCATCTGTCATGTATGATTACTCCTCCGCAGCTTCTTACTCATCCATACTGCGGATGACGCGTCCCTTCTTCGTGATTCCATTGCATTCCATCTCTTTAGTACTTAAGGACCGTCTTGTCGTTTGTAAACCCTAAGCTAGAGCTACTTGGAATATCACCTAGTTCTTAGCCAACCCTCAAGTCCCTTCATCCCTCAGTTCCTTCGATCCTCTGCCCTCTTGGATGTGTCCTTAGTCCTCGGAGTGACGTGACTCTTCATGAGTTCCTCCTTGTAGTACACTTAGTCCTCAGGTCTCGCCAGGCGTTACGCTTGCTCGGCCAATCCTTCATTTTAGCCTTTGTCCTCTAAGTCTACATCCGACCCTACCCGGGCCAGCTATAACAAAAGCTCTAGCTTTTCTCTGCGGTCACCATCACTGTGAACCGCCCCCACCATCACGTCTCGAAACCCCTACCAAAGACCGGAGCGGAATATGCCCTCCATCCCTCAAAACCCTCTAGCCACTTCGTCTCATCAGCACTCTTTGTCCACCTCTTCTTGGAGAGGAGAAACCTCAGTCCCCGACTCCCCAGATGTCCCTCCTCAACGCTCTAGCGACGAGGACAAGACAGACTTAGACCTTCTCCTTCTATCTAACGAAGAACAGGAAGAAACTCTTTCCCTCGACATAGAACTTGCCCACCAGCTCTCGTTTAGCTTAGTCTGTTGAACGAGCACTATTTAGTAGCTCCGAACGCTCTATGATTATATAATAACGACCTAGTATACAGTAGATTACATAATCTTTCTTTGTCGTATATAAGATTCAGACCCAGCGTCTGAGTTCTAACAACATCTTGTTCTCTTACCACTACGTTCGATAACATCTTAACGCTGACACCTGGTGAGTACCGGTAGTCCTCTACCTCGGTAGTCTACGGTTTCTACACACTCCCACTCCCACCCTTTGCTGCAAACGACACTCCGGTCCCATCTACCCTACCCGTGACTCCCTTTCCCTCTCCTGTACACACGCCGTTTCAGGGACGAGCGTCACGGTTGCGCGAAAAAGAACTCGAGAAAGCAGCTGCAAAACCAAAAGACCAAGAAAGCGCGCATGACTTAGCAGAGAAACAGGCCAACTTCGCCAAGCTCGTCGGCTCTCGCTCTGGGGGAGTGTAATAGTACCCTCCTGTACACCTTCGCGCTCTCCAAGCTGCCGCGGGGTCGGACAAGTCGAGTGCAGAGTACCAGCGCATCTCTTGGGATGCCCTTCGCAAGTCTATCACCGGTATCGTCAACCGTGTCAACATCACCAACATCAAGCAGGTCGTACCAGAGTTGTTTGCCGAAAACCTTATCCGTCGCCTGGACTGTTTGTTTGCAGCGTCATGAAAGCACAGGCGGCTAGTTTGCTGTTTACACCGGTCTTTGCTGCCCTCGTATCCATCATCAACACAAAACTCCCTCAAGTGGGAGAACTCCTTCTCACTCGACTCCAGCGGCGCTATTGGAGAACGGTGGTACGTCATCTGATGTGCATGCGTGGACGCCGCCTTCGCCGCTCGCTCGTACCCTACAAGACGGCCAGGCCAAACGTGTTGCGTCGAGGACTTTGCTCTCCCGTCACGGCTCGTCAGAGAACCTGCGTCGACGCATCAACCATGTCCACCTGTCCCCTGAGCATGCATCGCAGCACCACCATACTAGTATGCATGAGGTCGTACAGCTCCACCGGTCATCAATGATTCTCGTCCCGACTGGTACTTCGAGAGTATGACTGTCTTGCGTTGGAACAACCGCATCGGCTACTTGGGATACATCCCCTTGGAGATAGTAGTACTATCTAGCAAGGCATACTCGGGTTGTACTTAGGCTAATTTTCTTTCTGTTTTACTTTTTCCACTTTTCCAATTGTAA
>JBBPOS010000449.1:0-23695 GCA_038091575.1 Leccinum subgranulosum
ATGAGTCACAATAGTGAGTCATGAATGAGTCACGACTAAGTCACACTAGGTAACTAGTCAGTAACGTTAGAATAACGCTACTAGGAATCATGGTATGGAAACGAAAATGAATCCATGATTCTCAACAAATGGTGCTCGTGAGTACGGTCCAGGTCTACACCCACCTGTTTTCGCTGACGGGAGGAAATGTGACAACTAACTTGCTTCCACAACAAAGTGCTAACATACTAATCAAAAACTTACACCGATCGAAAGTACTGTGTAGATACCACCACCGACTCAGCGCCCTTCTTAGTAGTACCATCGCCCGCTCCACGCTCTGCCTTGCACTGTAGGCAAACTTGGTGGCATGCACCATGATGCATCAACAGTGCTCTCGGTTGAATCCGGCTTGCGAGTCTAGACGGGTGCCCTAATTCCTCATGTACGTTTTCTCAAACTCCCCACCCATGCCTGTTTTAATCATCGGAATGTACTTCATCAGTTTGTTTGTTATCCGGTTAGTTCCTAAACGGGATGTGGCCCATCCCGATATTTATTTAAGTCAGGCGCACTTAGTTGATGGTATTTGTGCTCCTCCAGATTTGCTACCCAATTTTCTTCAAAGCGATCACAACCATCGCTGTCACGGTGACTGTGTTCATCCCGGCCGCCGAAACACCCGATCCTCAGGGACAAAGTGATGGTATAGCCATACCACTCACCAAACGCACTCTTTCCGGAGTCCCTAAAATATTCACCCATGATCCGAATGTGCTTCATCAATTTGATTGTTATCCGGTTAGTTCCTAGACGTCATTCCAGCCCGATATATATTTAAGTCGGGCGCACGTACTTGCTCCTCCACATTTGCTACTCAATGTTTTTCAAGGTGGTCACAACCATTGCCGTCACAGTGGCTGTTTTCGTTTTGGCCGCCCAAACAACTGATCCTGGGGGAGAAAGTGGTGGTATAGTCATACCACTCACTAAACGCTCTGATACCTACGGGGGCAAATTTCAATCACATGACACGTAAATCGACCTGCGATGTCCTCAGCCATCATCTCACACTTTTTAGCCAGATTATTCGTGGGCCAAGCGGCGTGGATGCTGTGAAACGGGACGTATCCGGAGCTGCCCTTGGTTTAACAAAATACATAAACGGAATATGGTATGGGACCATTTGGATTGGCACTCCTCCCAGGGCCTTCACTGGTAAGTTTTTCCGTGCATTCGTGATATCCACTCACTCTAGTCTTCCCTCAGTCCAGCTCAACACCGGTTTTAGGTAAGTGTTTTCCGTCAGTACTATCCTACTCTCTGGCCTTATTCGACCCAGCGATCTCTTTGTTCCAGCCTCAACCGGTGATGAGAACTGCAGAAGCCACCATAACCTCTGGGATCCTGCATCATCGCAAACCAACGTGGCCCTCGATAAATATTTTGCAATAGATTTTACAGATGGTAGGATTATCGATGGTAAACAATACTTGGACAATATAACCATTGCTGGTTTTACTGTATGTGTTCTTACTGTTTGCGAACATCATCCCCTCCGACCAATGAATAGGCAGACTTTCAGACCATCGGTGCTGCAATAACATACTCTTCGCATATGGGAACATCTCTGTTTCCTCCAGATGGCGTATTGGGATTGGCTTTCCCATCTTTCTCAAATTTTTATGCCAAGAGCCCTCTGCTTCACACACTCTTCAATGAAGGAAAGCTGTCTCAACCAATGTTTTCACTCAAGCTCGCCGATTCTGGAGGCGAGCTGTACATCGGTGGAACGAACAGAGCGCTTTACGATGAGAGCACCCTCGTCTACACCCCTGTAACAAGTCCGGTGAGCGCAAACGACAGGCGATAATGGATCAATATTTTGATTTCCTTTTCAGTTTCTCTGGCAGCTGAGGATAGATAGCATTAAAGTTAATGACAACACGATTCTGACAAATGTACCCACCATCATCGATACTAGTGCCAACTTCATTTATGGTGATCCGTGGGGAGTTTTTGTCGTGCACCAGGCGGCGAGCGGTTCGCCATATGATCTGACCGAGGGTACTTACTACATCTGTGAGTTTCGATTGCATCAGGTACTTTTTATTGACTCCCTGTAGTCCCATGCAGAAAATTTCCTACCGTGACTATGACCATTGATGGAAGGCCGTTTTCACTCCCGCCCAATGTCCTCAACATAGGACGTGTTGTGTCTAGGTCGAAAAATTGCTTTAGCGGAATCGCAAATGGGAAACTTGGTGATATTCTTCTATTCAGCATTTCCTCTTCCCATGCTGAACGGTGAACACGACTTCTAAGATTTCTGGTCGCTCGGGGCTATCTTCCTCCAGCAATTCTATACCGTGTATGATTTCAACAGCGAGTCGCCACGAATCGGAATTGCAGAGCTTCAGGGTGGTGCTTAGAATGCCAATAACTCAGGCTATACGAAGCAAGCTAGATACATACTACATCCCCGACTCTTTTAAGAGGATGGTTCCATGGAAAGCAAATGTCCAGGCAACTGCCAAAAAACGATTGCGAGGCAAAAATTCCCGCTACGTTAAGTAGTGGGTTTCGGGGTGAGAATGGAAAAATCATCTGCGTAGCGTGTGAATTCATTTATGGAATCTGTCGGAAAGCGAGTGAACTAGCGCGTAGACTTTCGACACGTCTGCTAGTGAGAGATCTGACGAGGTTCAGGTGAGTATCCGCCAGAGCGTTCTCCGCTTCTGGCGTCACTTCGTGACCCTTCTTACGTGTGCCGACGAGCATAGTCCATCTACAGCAAAGGTCGTGGCGGCAACAGGCAGGATTGGAAGTGATGGAATAGCGTGATGAGTATAACATGTGGTGAGGTGTGCAACGAAGAACGCGGGCGAATGGAGGCGCGGACGAGCGACGTACGCATGCATCCCACCCACCCTTGTCGCGTCATATCATTGTCGCACCGTCAGTCGGCGTTGCGCCTTCGCCATGTCGTCATCTTCGACGGAGTGCGCTAGCAGTATTGGCCAGGTCTGGTTGAGGGTGACGGAGAGACAGAGGAAGGGAGGGACGTACGGAGTTGCACCGTCACTCGTCGTTACGCCCTTGTCACAGCATCGTCGTCGTGTTGTCGTACCTTCGTGTCCGTCGTTAAGTAGTTGGGGTCCGCGCAGAGGCGGACACGCATGGTTATTATATAGAGCGATCAGCTTCGTCGTCGCGTTTGTCGTTGCGCCGTCATCGGTGTAACGTCGTTGGCGGGCGTAGGGTGGGCAAGGAAGAGAGGGAGAGGCAAGGAAGAGGCAGGTGACCGTTGTCAACGCGCGACGATCCATCGTTGAATATGATTGGGCGGGACAGACAGAGCGACGGCGACGGCTGTCGATGGGGAGTGGGAGGGGTATAGGAATGGGGAGGGTAAAGACAGAGAGGGCGAGGGCCGGTCGCCGTCATCTCGCCATGGGGCGGGGATGGCAAGGGTGATGGCACATGTCGTCGTCGTGCCATCGTCGTGTCGGCGTATTGGGATGTGGATGGGGCGGGGGGAGGGGGAGACGCAGAGGAGGAGGGTAAGGGCAATCACAAAAACGACAGCGACAGCAGCATGCAGCAGCGAATACGTAGCGCACACGACCGTGCGCGTTGCGTGATCGCTTCTGCGTGCTGGGGGGACGGGGACAGAAAGGGCAACGGTGATGGTATCGTCGTCGTGGGATGGGGATGGTGTAGTTTTCATTTTCGTCTTGTTGTTTTCGCTGTCTTCTCGTTGTCGTTCCCCTCGTCATCGCGTCATTCGTCTCCCTGCCGTGGGGTCCTCATCGTCGTGTCATTGAGGAGCCGTCATCATCCTTCCTATGGTTTTGTACGGGTACGGGTGCAGGTTGGACTACCGTTGAAACCCACGGCACCCATTAGGTACCGGCCTGTCGTCGGTGAGTCGTGCGTCGTCCTTGTCGTCTCGTTATGGCATGTCGTCGGTGCGTCCTGTGTCGTCGTCGTCCTGTCGTGGCACGCCGTCGCGGCATTTGCTGCGTCGTCGTCGTCGTCGCTTTGTAGCACGGTGTCCGTCGTAACTCGTTCAGCGTACGAAATCGCAAGAGGAGCTCAACACAACAGGAGCAAATAACTTCCTTTTGAGCGGGGGCTTCCTCCTCCTCCACTTCGTGGGAGTCGGGGACGATAATCCATTCCTCAACACATTACACGGATATGTAAACTCGTGGATCGATCGATCGATCACAGACAGTCACAAACCTCACCCGGGATGTGTCTTCTGTCACTGCGTCCAAAGAAATTAAACTTGTTGGCATGCACCATCAAGATCTCAGTTGTATCCGGCTTGTGAGTCTAGACGTGTGTCCTAATTTCTCGGATACGTTTTCTCAAACTCTTCACCCATACCTATTTTAATGATCGGAATGCACTTCATCAGTTTGATTGTTATCCGGTTAGTTCCTAGACGTTGGCATGCCATCCGGATGTATATTTAAGTCATGCGCACGTACTTGTGCTCCTCCACATTTGCTACCCAATGTTCTTCAAGGTGATCACAACCATTGCCGTCATGGTGGCTGTTTTCGTTTTTGCAGCCCAAGCAACTGATCCTAGGGGGAAAAGTGATGGTATAGCCATACCACTCACGAAACGCACTGATGCCGACGCACGCAAATTTCATACCACATCACATAACGCGTAAATCGACCTGCGATGTCCTCAGCCATCATTTTTCTCTCACACGTTTTTAGCAAGATCATTCGTGGGCCAAGTGCCACCGGAAAGCCGCATCTTTCCGCTGTGAAACGGGACAGGTCCGGAGCTAGCCTTGGTTTGACAAAATACAGGAACGGAATATGGTATGCGACCATTTGGATCGGCGCTCCTGCCAAGCCCTTCACTGGTAAGTTTTTCCGTGTATTCGTGATATCCACTCACTCTAGTCTCCACCTCAGTCCAGCTCAACACCGGTTCTAGGTAAGTGTTTTCCGTCAGTACCATCCTACTCTCTGATCTTATTCGACCCAGCGATCTCTTTGTTCCAGCCTCAACCGGTGATGAAAACTGCAGAAGCCACCTTAACCTCTGGAATCCTGCATCATCCCAAACCAACGTAGCCCTCAATGAAAAGTTCGGAATAGATTTTACAGACGGAAGGATTGTCAGTGGTGCACAATACATGGACAGGGTAACCATTGCTGGTTTTACCGTATGTTTTTTACTGTTTGCGAACATCATCACCTCCGACCACAGAATAGGCAGACATTCAGATCGTCGGGGCTGCAACAACATACTCTTCCCGTATGGGAGTATCTGACTTTGGTCCAGATGGTATATTGGGATTGGCTTTCCCGTCTTTCTCAGATTTTTATATCAAGAGCCCTCTGCTTCATACACTTTTCAATGAAGGACAGCTGTCTCAACCAGTGTTTTCACTCAGGCTCACCGATACTGGAGGCGAGCTGTACATCGGTGGAACGAACACAGCGCTTTACAATGAGAGCACCCTCGTCTACACCCCTGTAACAAATCCGGTGAGCGCAAACGACAGGCGGTAATGGATGTATATTGATATTTCCCTTTCAGGTTCTCTGGCAGCTGAGGATAGATAGCATTAAAGTTAATGAATACACGATTCTGACAAATGTACCCGCCATCATGGATACTGGTGCCAACTTCATTTATGGCGATCCGCAGGGAGTTCTTGCCGTGCATGAGGCGTGGCACGGTAGTACGCAATATTATACACCCGGAGGTGGGTTTCACGCCTGTGAGTTTCGATCAAATCAGGTACTTTTTATTAACTCCCTGTAGTCCCATGCAGATCATTTCCTACCGTGACTCTGACCGTTGGTGGAAGGTCGTTTTCACTCCCTCCCAAGGTCCTCAACATAGGACGGGTTATGTTTAGGTCGCCCAATTGCTTTAGCGGAATCGTGAGTGGCCCGGGGAATCTTGGTGAGAATCTTCTATTCAGCATTTCCTGTTCCCATGAACGGTGAACACGACTAGGATTCTGGTCGATCGGGACCATCTTCCTCCAGCAATTCTATACCGTGTATGATTTCAACAGCGAGTCACCACGAATTGGAATCGCAGAGCTTCAGGGTCGTGCTTAGAACGCCAATAACGGAATACTCAGGCTATAGTACGAAGCAAGCTAGATACATACTACATCCCCGACTCTTTTAATAGGAAGGTTCTATCGAAACAAAATGTCCAGGAAACTGCCAAAAATGATTGCAGCTTGCCCGTTGCTCGTCCTAATGGACACTTGACAGAATCCCTATCATTCAGGGGTTCAGAGTGGCAACCGACAAGATCAACATCAACAAAAATGCTCCAACTTCGCTTGTCTCGCTGACATGGAAATGTGACAACCACTTGTATTTGCAACGCAGCGCTAACATAGCTAAAAATTTGTACCAATCGAAAGGAAGTTGTAGATGGCACCACTGACTTACCACCCTTCAACAATCGCCCGCTCCGCCTTGCGCTGCAGGAAAACTTGATGACATGCACCATCAAGTTACAGTCTCGGTTGAATCCATCTTGACTCGTTCGCTAAATTTTTCACCCATAGTACCTGTTTCGATGATCCGAATGTACTTACTCCATCAACTTGATTGTTATCCGGTTAGTTCCTAGACGTCATGCCATCCCGATATATATTTGAGCCAGGCGCACGTACTTGCTCCTCCACATTTGCTACCCAATGTTCTGCAAGGTGATCACAACCATTGCCGTGACAGTGGCTGTTTTCGTTTTGGTTGCCCAAACAACTGATCCTGGGGGAGAAAGTAATGGCATACTAGCCATACCACTCACGAAACGCTCTGATACCGACGCGGGCAAATTTCAATCACATAACACGTAAATCGACCTGCTGTCTTCAGCCACCATTGTTTCTCACACGTTTTTAGTCAGATTATTCGTGGGCCAAGTGGCATGGATGCTGTGAAACGGGACATGTCCGCAGCTACCAGATTGTCAAAATACAGGAACGGAATATGGTATGGGACCATTTGGATCGGCACTCCTCCCAGGGCCTTTACTGGTAAGTTTTTCCGTGCATTCGTGATACCCACTCACTCTAGTCTCCACCTCAGTCCAGCTCAACACCGCTTTAAGGTAAGTGTTTTCCGTCAGTACCATCCTACTATCTGACCTTATTCGACCCAGCGATCTCTTTGTTCCAGCCTCAACAGGTGACGAGAACTGCAGAAGCCACGATAACCTCTGGGATCCTACATCGTCCCAAATCACCAACGTGGCCCTCGATAAAGATTTTGCAATAGATTTTAGAGACGGTCGGATTGTCAGTGGTAGACAATACTTGGACAATATAACCATTGCTGGTCTTAACGTATGTTCTTACTGTTTGCGAACGTCATCACCTCCGACCAATGAATAGGCAGATTTTCAGACCATCGGTGCTGCAACATCATACTCTTCAAAAATGGGAGCATCTGAGTTTGGTCCAGATGGTGTATTAGGATTGGCTTTCCCGTCTTTCTCAAGTTTTTATGCCAAGAGCCCTCTGTTCCATACACTCTATAATGAAGGAAAGCTGTCTCAACCAGTGTTTTCACTCAAGCTCACCGATTCTGGAGGCGAGCTGTACGTCGGTGGAACGAACAGAGCGCTTTACGATGAGCGTACCCTCGTCTATACCCCTGTAACACATCCGGTGAGCGCAAACGTCAGGCGGTAATGGATGTATGTTTATATTCCCCTTTCAGGTTCTCTGGCAGCTCAGGATAGATAGCATCCAAGTTGATAAGGTGACAGTCATGAGAAATGTACCCGCCATCATCGATACTAGTGCCAACCTCATTTATGGTGATCCGCATGGAGTTTTAGCCGTGCACGTGGCGGCGCAAGGTACGCCATTTGACGCTGATCCGAACGGGATTGGCTACTACACCTGTGAGTTCCTATCGAATCAGGTACTTTTTATTGACTCCCTGTAGACCCATGCATTTCATTTCCTACCCTAACTCTGACCATTGGTGGAAGGCCGTTTCCACTCCCTCCCGATGCCCTCAACATGGGACGGGTTAAGTTGAGGTCGAGAAATTGCTTTAGCGGAATCGTGAATGGGAATCTTGGTGAGATTCTTCTATTCAGCATTTCCTCTTCCGACCATGCTGAAATGTGAACACGGCTTCTAAGATTTCTGGTTGCTCGGGGCCATCTTCCTCAAGCAGTTCTATACGGTGTATGATTTCAACAGCGAGTCGCCACGAGTCGGAATCGCAGAGTTTCAGGGTGGTGCTTAGAACATCAATGACAGAATACTATACGAAGCAAGCTAGATACATACAACATTCCCGACTCTTTTAAAAGGAGAGTTCTAACGAAATCAAAATTAAATGTAGGCAACTGCCAAAAACGATTGCGGGCAATGCCAGCGTCTTTCGAGTTTGAAATTCTTTTTAATTGTCACTCCTCTTCAAAGTGTACGATACGCGTAGTAGTGTATGAATAGAATAGAATGTTTTCCACGTTTCTGATCCCCCTTCTGAATTCAAAGCCTCCACCACTTATACTACGTTGCCAGTGGAGAGTTGCAACGTTGGGGATTGGCGCAACTTGCGTCGCGCTGAATCTTGCTATTTCCCACGGGCCCATCGGCAGACAATTCGTTCCTATCACTGGCAAAGTCTGGCATCGAACCTCTCTCGGGCCTCGGCAGCCGTTGCAACAATATTAATGAACGATGGATTTGACAAGATCTCAGAGCGTATCCGTACGCTGACTACTGTGCCAGAGTCTATGAAAGCACGGTCTGATCCCACCCGTAATCGCCAGGAAATTCCCAAGTTCTTGCACCATTTTGTGACCCTCCTTACACGCGGCGGTAAGAATAGTCCACGCGAAGCCCAGGCCATAGCGGCTACGGGCGCATTGGGAAACGATGGAACCGCGCGGACACTCATCGTCACCCAAAGTCCCTACCCAAATTCACCAATGTCCACTTTGAACGTCACTCAGATACACAAGGCCGACAAATCGTTCCACGACGTGGTAAAGGGGTAAGTGGAACTATCCGTCGTCATCGTTCATCTTTCAGTTTATTGACTTTTGCTGCTAGCCCTCCGGATCCAGATTCGTTGGCGGATCATATTGCAGACATCCGGGCTGCACTCGAAGAGTACGACAGAGGAGCCCCATGCTATCGAGAGCATTACTTCGCTTTACGAATTTTAGTGGTCACGCGCAGCTTCCGCAAGCTATCAGCACGGCTTCGCGAGGACAGGAGATTCTTTAAAGACGATTGCCTCTTTGATGTTCTCAAAAAGTGGCAACCACACGAGTTAGAACCACGATGGATCCCAATTCCTCCATGATTATACAACATCCATCCTACTCTGATGCCTGAGCATGGGGTACGTGTAGAAGGTGGCCAGCTTCATTGGATGATGTCGAAGGAAAGTTTGTCGACGTGGGCAAGCATTCTTGCAATAATGCTCAGGGTGTTGAATAAACATACTGGAAAGGTCGAGTTTCCTATGCAGACAAGGTGCATTGCTTTGGGGGAGGGCCAGCGTTCCGCTCTCGTCGAAGTCAACACATGGTGTACCGTCTTGTATCACTTTATCTTTTGGGATCAGCAAGTTGTTCAATTCCTCCTGGAGAAAACCAGTCTTGCGCAGAACCTTCAAGATTCCATGTGTTGCGTAGGAGATGGTCTGTGCTCCAGTCCATTTGATTCTACTTGCTGATTGCTATTATCCCCAGCTACAGAGGAAGATGGTAGGTAGGTCATATGCGAACATACTTGCAGTCTTCTATTTTATTTTATCTTTTTCACTTAGATCCTGACATAATCCCGGAATGCAAAGAAGGTGCCGGCACAACTGTCCTCCGCTATCTGAAGGCAGTTGTAGCTTGGGATGCCGCTCTGAATGATCTCACTGCTACACCCTTTATGAAGCAGGCAGTGTCAAACTTTATTGTTGGGCGGTGGTACCTCCATGTTAGCTGATGATGAACTGATAGAGATGTATCGAAGACGTGATACTGCAGACGATGAAATTGAACAGAGAATTGGAGCCCTTCGCAAACACTACAACTCATCGTTCAGGGGAACGGTCTATGCAGAGGCGGGTCTTATGGCCCATGGGTCTCCTTGCCTACGAGCATTACAACGAGCGCTGCAAATATGGGGTGCAAATAGAGAAGGAGGAGATCTTGGGTGAACTCCTCAGGCATGAGGTGTGATTCCATCAATTTTTGATTCTTGTTCATCGCGCCCGACATTGGATAAATCGGATAGCTGGACGCATTTGGTGCCATTGCCGTCAGTAAGCAATGTTGTTGGTGTTGCGACAAACTCGCGACACAACTTGAGTATCGGTTGCACGAACGCTTTGAACTTCCAGGAACTCGTGGCTTACTATTTGCATGGAGTCCCCCTGCTGTCGGCGTTGATGTTCAAGTACTAAAGGCTCTAGAGGAAGACTTGTGGAAAGAGCTTTTGGAGGCACTTTCTCGGGAAGTAGTTCCCGTTATTTCACGCCAGAGTTCGGGATCAAGTACAATCCTTGAAAGTTCTCCAGATGTATCGCCCACCTTGACCGAGGAGGACAAGCGTTGGCAGATGGACTTTAAACTGTGATCGCTGTACTATTGAGTGTCGTCAAGTTTTGGTGTACTAGTAGCTATCATTCGCCTCGCACATTATCGTCCGTCGACTAGGTAGATCATTTTTGGTGGTAGATGAATATTTTGCCTGGCGGTAAAGGATCCCCTGAATGACCAATTATACTTGAGTTGGGCTCTAACGCTTTTACGTTCAAATTTCGAAGAAACTGACAGACTATTCAGACATGGTGACGACTAGTACAATAATACAACTAGGGTCTCCGTGTACAGAAACGAGCGGGGTATCTGAAAGGTGTATACTAACGAGAGAGCTTAGTCGACGTCAGGAGCCACGTCCCAGCGGCCAGTGTCCGACTTCCAGAAGTATTTATCTTATCGGGACATGCGTACGCACATAAAGTGCATCAATATTCCCCAATTGAGACGACGCCCTCACCGGGCAGCTAGCTCGCAAGCTTTCGTAACCTACTTATGCAGATCCATAGAGACGGTCCCGCCGGTCCAACTCTGTTCCAGCAGCTACCGAAGCAGTGGAACGTTTTTGCAGTGCCAATGGTACCAGCGTCGCCAAGTTGTTGGATCCCGTTGGAGTCTGCAGATACGTTTGGTAAAAGAAATCGAGGAACAGGAACAGATAATTAATGATGATCCCGGGTACCACTGTACCAGTACAGTTTTCCATGTGAGGGAAATGATAGCGGGGAACCAATTGTACGCGACGGCGTACTGGTAGCCTGTGAACGATGTCATAGTCCGTCAACAGGACCAGAGACCCAATTGGACATGGGTCAACAGTGCCGATCTGCAATGTCGTGAGGTATTTCTTCCACTGGTCTATATGTTAGAATGAACGATCCAACGTCATCGATGTACCCAGATCTTGCCGCCTCCGGCTGTGGCGTGATAGTTACTAATAATCTTCAAGTTGATGATCAGAGTGAGGCACATCTATAAAAAGGTGTTCAACGCACACATCAACACGTGAACACCGAGGTGCGGAATGCCGCAACCCAGCACTGCAACAACGGGTTCAAGTTCTCGCTCGAGGTGCGCAATATTTAATAATGCCTGGTGATATATATGTAAGAACGGTCGATCCATCAGAGTAGTTCATTTTAATGACGTAAAGGCAAAACACAATCTTCTTCACAGCCAAGAAGACTGTATCGATGAACTCGTAGCACTTGAAGTGACAATTTAGCGTCATGTAAAATTCCAGCCTCTGGAGCCGTGGCGTATGAGCTAAACTTGTAATCAGTTGGTATCCAGATAAAACACTCACCTGTGTATAAGCTTCACGGGCAACTAAAGCAAGAGGATGTGATTCTCCGATCTGGAAGAGCGGACGAATCGTCCCTTCACCTGTATTGGAACTCCGTGGCCGGACAAAATATGGGTCAGATCTTCACGAAAGTCGAGGAATCCCATTCTGCAGCCTCAATTATCGTCCCTTCTGGCTTGCAAGGGTGGATATGACTGTGATAATTCGAACTACACCGTTATCACTTTACATGGTTTAAATTTGACGCGGTATCGGAGTTTTAAATCAGTGGCTGTTGAATTTCGCATGGGATGGACGCGTTTTGAACTTGACGCAACGTTGATACTGCCCAATCATGCCACCACAAAGACCTGAACTTCCCCTCAAATACCAAAACCCAAACATCAAGTCTGGTAAGTACTCGACTATCTTTTTGTGTACGAAACTCTAACAATTCCGACCAGTCGACCTCGCCAAATGGCCCCCAGTCAAGTATCAGTCTCTCGATCGCGATGGCCATGAAGTTCTCGTGCGCATCTTCTTACCTTTCCTCTTCTATCCCTGACGTCACTCCAGGTCGGTCGTCTCAAAATACCAACCGTATGACTCTTTCACCCTCTTTCGTCCCCTCCTGACCCTCCAACCTAGCCCGGCGGCCATGCCTTCATCCTTCGCCGCTACGACACCGGCGCCATCAGTCTCACGACCATGTTCCGCGCCGCATTCCCCGAAGCCAGCGAGCTCGACGAACGCAAAGAAACCCAATGGGCCAAGGAAAACTTTGACCTCTCTGGCAACAACGGTTCCGCCCGCGAACCTAGCATCGTCCGTCTCGCCGGCACCTGGATCAGTACCTCACTCGCCCTCCTCCCCCAATTCGCAGACGCGTACCACCTCCACGACGTCATTCACCTTATCGCCAAGGCCACCCCGGATCCAAAGGCCACCTACCGACGGTCGACCGCAAAGGGCACCCCCAAGGCCAACACAACGTCTTCACCCGCTCCGACTCCCTCCAAGACGTTGCTGACACCCGCGCCGTCGATGACGACACCCATAGCCAAGCGACGGAAGGAAACTTGTTCGGTCTCCTCTCCAGCACAACCGAGCAATTTACCACCTCCTCGCCGGTCTGCACGGACAAAGAGTCCGGTACCCGTCCCGGTCAAATCACCAAAACCAGTCCGGATTGCCCGCGCTGTTCGTCTGTCCGAGGTCACAACGCCTGGAGGGTCGGACGAGACCATCGTGGAGGAGGAGGCAGAGACTATCGAGCTCGCAAAACCGAGCATGACTCAGGACATTGCGGAACAGAGGGAGTTGATCGAACGTCTAAAGGCCGAACGCGACCTTCAAAAGATGCAAACGGACGAACCCGCTTCGGATGCCGTACCTGCACCGTTGAAGAGGGAAAGGGAGGAGGAGGGTGGAGAGAAGGAGGAGTTGCGGTTTGATTTCAAGGAACCAGAGACCGAGGAGCGACAGATTGCGACGAACAAACGTGTATCGCGGTTCAAACTGGAACCGCGAACCAAGTCGTTTGCTTGGGGCGTTGCTGCATTCGCAATTGGCATGAGCGCTGTGTGCGTGTGTCCTGCTATAAAGCCATGTCTCGTCAACTGATCTGTCCTTTTAGATCATTCCTTCCAAATATCTTTGGATAACAATCTGTTGTAGAATGTCGACCGTTTCTGTCTGTTGTCTTCTGGCTTTTTTTATAATGTGCTGGGGTATATTGAGCACCGCAACGTTGTACATCGTTTCCTTACTTCCGCATGGGCGGTTCTCTTTTCTTTTCCTTTCCATTAATTACTTAGTCTTGTTGTTTGCGCATTTTTCTCGCATCCGACCGACTCGATGTATCCTTTTTCGACAAGGATTATGCCCCCCGTCGAGGGCCCCTTTTTTCAAATTTCTCCCCTAAACACACGATTTGTACGTCGCAATGAAAACGAAACGATCTAGACGACAATTATTAAATATGTGCATCAAGGTCGACAAGTGAGGATGCCTCGTTCGTACAAGCCTGCAACATAGATTGCGCCTGTCCGGGAATCCCTGAGCGTCGTCGACGAGGACCCAAACACGGATCCGTCGCTCTGGAACAGTGTTTCCACCTCGTCCGTCAACACCGCTGGGGCGAACTTGGACGCGGACGAAGGCGCGAGGTGGTCACATGTCTCCGTGCTGTCCTCGTCTTCATTTTTCTTCTTGATGGACACGGCCCAGCTGGGCGACCTCGCCCTGGTCTCGTTCGCAGCAACGCGGATAAGCGAGGGAAAGTGTGGGTGTCCGGCCGCGATGAGCGCGCCGTCGTCGTCGTAAGCAATGTTGTCAGGGAAAAACGGAACGGGCACGCTATGCGAGAAGGCGAGTGTTGGAGTGGTGGTCGTGCTCACATTGAGGACGTCGTAAAAGTGGACGAGGCCAAGAGAGCAGGCAGAGACGGCCAGCTGTGTACCCGATGGCGAGAGCGCGATGCCGTTTGCAAACGGGATCCCAAAGGCGGAAAACGTATGTTCGAGTTCGAGAACCTCGCCCGACTCGGATTGGGGTTCACGAATGAAGACGTGGGCGAGCCAACCTAGCGGGAGCGCGGCGGTGGACTCGACGAGCGGAAGGATGCGCCCGATTGGGTATGGGAGGCGGCGCGTGAAGAGGTGGTCGTTGCTCACGAAGAAGCTCGTCGGGCTCGTCAGCGCGATGGCGTTCGGGGAGATAAAGTACGGCGAGCGGAGCGTGCGGACGTATTGCGTACTGACGATTGCGCGACTCTCTGTCGTAGTACGCACTAGGTCGAGGACGAACTGCTCGACGGTCGTATGTGCACGCGCGTGGTTGATCACGAGCAGGTTCGAGGGGGCACCGTCAAGGGAAGGCGTAACGGCCATACCGAGGGGGTGAAAGTCGTGGTCGTTGGGGTACCCACCGAGTGTGAGGCGTTGGACCTCGTCGGTGCTGGGATCGTATAGAAAGAGGTGTCCGCGCGGGCTGGGGTCGCGGAGTGGACCCATGACCGTGTTCCACGCCTTGCGGTTCGGGTCGCAGCCAAGGAGTACGAGGCGGTCGGTGAGCGTGCCATTTTGGTGGTGGTCCCAGAAGGTGATGTCCTCGCAGTAGCTGAGGTCGTTGGAGGCGGGGTCTTGGATAAGGGTGCAGTGCGAGGTCCAGTTGCCCCCGACGTAGTAGGCGTTTGGGAGGTCTGGAGCGGTGAGGAAGTGGTACCAGGCGAGGCGGCCACTGCGGTAGATGAAGACGGCCTTGTGATGATCTGAGATGGGTGAGATATTCCAAGTCGGTTAAGAAAGAGAATATACCAAGAGCACTGCTAGGCAAGTTGTGACTTTGAAGAGCATCGTCGAGCGAACTTTGGGCGCATATGAACCGACGACCCTGACCTAGTGCTCATTGAATCTTGGAAGCTTGGCAACTCAAATCAAGAACCTCGACAAACAAGCAAATGTATTCGCAATGGAGATAGATGTCGGCTACCAAGTCATTGAAGCTCTGCTGCTTCGTAACGTCGCACCTCCACCCGCATCCCGCTGCCATGCACCCGGGATACCCGACATCATCGGGCACTGGCAGGCAATACACACCGCTTTAGAAAGACGTACGGGATTGATGCTCCCTATTATCTTCGATTTTCTCGCCAGCGACGGTCCACACGGTCGAACCCCCCACCTTCACACCCAAATCCATACTTGTGGGCAATTGTTATCGCCTATCACCCACATTCGGCTAAGAGAGCCGAAGTGCTTTGCTTGGACAATCTCCTATGTTTGGGCGAAGGCGAAATTAACTACGCCCCCATATATAAGCTGTGCTTGATCGAGGTCTATTTATTCCCCTGGATCCACCTTGTCCTCTCATACCCTCTTGCCATCAACACTCTCCCCGGTCCATCATATCATATCAGGTATGTCTCTTGTCCCACGCTCACTGGCAGAGTTAGTATCTGTGTGATGCTGATGGTCTCGTACAGCGATGTGTAACCTCGTCATCCCCATTCGTGCCTGCTCCAAGTGTCACCAAGATGAGCCACTCTTCCCTCCCTGCAACGAGAAAGGTGGATCGGAAGAGGTCAGTCATATTCTCTCTCAGCCTGCACATTGACCGATGACAAATTACGATATCACAGTGCCTGGTCTACATGGACACGGCGCAAGATTGTTACTCGCGCCGGTGTGTATTCAGCAGCGAACATCCAGACACGTGCAACCATTGCTGGTTGACATGCAAACACATGTAAGCCCCTCTTGAAACAGACTGTCTATTCTTGTGTATAATGCTGACAACGCCGCAGGTATGGCAAGCCGAGAAAAATCCACGGTGGATCGCCTTCGTACGTGTGCCACAGCTGCGCACCGAGGGCGAGGCGCCAGCCTGCATGGAAACGACCACCCCCCGCGCATCCGAACGAGGCTAGTCGAAACGTCGTTGGTGCCGCTACTCGGGGCTTCTTGGGCGTCGCCCGTTTCTTGATGCGATGACTTGCTTCTCTCTGCCAAGCCCCCCTATCTCGTCACCTTGCTTGGTGACCACGACTCGGATGACCGACGACTTTAAATAACATAGATTTCAGAACTCTTCGATGCTAATCCTAATGGGCTCATTGTGGCTCATGTACTTGTAACCTGTACCCTCCATAATTCTCCATCTCCTTTTGTTGCACATTTATTTCATATAGACAGTGCATCCTGTTCCACTAGCTATGCATTTTTTCCGCTTTAAATCCGAATGTACAAGTACATACATATACGACCGAAACGCAATCCATTCAACACAGCAGTACCACGAGGCGTTTCTAGATTTGATTACCGGCTCAGTGACCTCCCGTGTCTGGCATAGCGTGGCAAATTCAAGGGCCGCCATCACGCACTGTGATCCAAACTTGTGTGAAGCTGGAGCGATGCGTTTCCATCCTTGTACCTTGAAACCCGCCCAAACTGATTGATTAGGTAGATCTCGCTTCCGACCACTCATATGTCCACGTACATAATTGATGCCATGACGTCCTGACGTGGCCAACCTACCGGTAACAATTCCAAATCCGCCCCGGACGCACGCTGAGGACATTCGAGGAAAACTTTCCCGAGCTCCGGAAGAAGGTGCCTGGCGTGGAGCCAACGGACGGTCCGGCGCTCCATCGATGATTCGGGCTTCTGATAGTCCCGCACGACGTTGACTCGGCCTTGTACCGAATTATTCATGAAAGAACACATTCTTCTTCGAAACGCACAGTAGCCCAATGATTCGGTTCACCGCGGCTCTGTTCTACGGGCGCCTTTCGGTGCGAACTTGAACGTCACGTTCGGAATTTGATTCCCGCTCGAAGTCCATGATGGTGTGTTACTTTGTCTAAACCCATGCACGGCCCGGGGTGGAATCTGGGACCGTATTAATATCCTCCCCACGCGCACGCGCGTGACGCGCCTCGCGTACTAGATAGATCCTGCGTTCACCTCGGTGATTGCTAGGAGTAACTCGTTGCAGAAGTTTGAACGAGACAGAACTCGGTCCGAGAAGTTGCAAATTCTCTTTGAATCGGCTTCTTGACAATAGCCAAGGCTGTAGTGCGCCGCTACTAGTAGCTGTACATGTGTGACCAAGTAAAGTTGGTCCACGTGGGTCTGTCTGTTTGTCAGTCTATTAGGTTGGGTACACGCGACCATGCAAACGATCGAATACCTGTGGGATCGGAGATTCGCACATGGAAGCTGCACATCATTCAAGTTCCCGAGGATCAAGCTTGCAAGTTCGAAGCGAAGGATCGGAGATTGAATTTATCGGACACACCCACCGTATCTTCTACTACTACTACTATAGACCGTGGGCAGACATGCTCATGGCAAGCGACCGCCTGGAATTCAGCCAAACACGAGAACTTATGTTCAAGTAAACGATCGATGCGTCTTCCACGGTCGGCAAGCGCACTAGGTATAGCTAGTCACTGCGATCATGACATGACGACTTGAGCGGGGGGACTCGGGAATTCTGAACGAGTTCGTTGCACGTCTGTTCTCCGTACTAGGGGCTGCTACTAACAGCGGGTGCTAGCGAGTTACAGAGCAAGTCGAAGTCGAAGTAACTTGAGAAAAAGAGTCCAGGATTTCTAACTCTTTGTCACGTCCCGGCGGGAGAATAGAATATCATATCTTCGTCCCGTCGGACGCACGTTCGGCTAATATCGAGGGTATTCATTTGCATTTGATCGGATCGTACGAAACAAGGTACGTCCATGATCATCATTTAATGACTTACAATCAACCCGAGTGATGTTTCTGTCAACGGGCTTTAAAGTAGCATAGCGGAACGGAGTGTCAAAGTATCCGGCTGACGAGGAGGTCGAGCTATATACATCAACGAGAAGCTTCGTATGTGTCATATGATCATCCTGGTCAATTTTGTTAGCTCCTTTCAATATGGACACGAGCTTCTGACTACCTAAGATGTGAAGGGGGCAACGTCGTCAGAGATAAGAAACACGCGCTGTTGTAGATGAGTCAGTGTTTCATTGCAGTAACTTGGGCAGTTCATCGGCATTCATTCAGAGCCATTCAGAGTTACAAGAAATAAAGAATAGACACGTGCAAGTCATAATTTTCAGTCCACATCAATCACGCTCAGGCTGTTATGGGGGTGTGCTCCGTACCCTTGCTAGCATTCCACGTCTCAGGTCCCTGATGATCACCAACCACGTCAGGACGGGCACAACACTGTACACAACACTGTACTTTCTCGATGTACGAACCTTTCCATCCTTGATGTTCAGGTTCTTGACGCGCCTCGTGAACCACTCGCCCGCAGTCTGGCCCGTATGGAAGGTTTGGTTGGGGTGCTTTTGCACAGCGTTCGCGATCAAAGAACTGTCTTCCATGAACGGGCGAAGCACCCTCGAGCTGCCCGGACGATTGAAGAACAAGGTAGACCAACGATCGTGCTCGCCTTGATCGCCGGGCGCCCGTACGACGCGATGCATGTTGGACTGAAGGATACCTCCACTGAAGATGGCGAGGGCATCTCCGATGTTGCAGATCGCATGGCCGGGAAGAGGCTGTATGCGTTTATCGTCGTATGTGAGTATCTCCCTGAAACCTATGCGTCCAATAAAGCATATACCTTGACATGGAACCACTCTGTTTGGCCAGGAGGCATGACCTGCAACCCGCCGAGCCTGTTATGCAAAATGGTCTGACGGGATTCCGGCAATGAATATCACGTATCATGAACAAATGTAGTTCAGACTCACTATGGAACCAAAGTCAGTGTGTGCGCCGAACGTTGGCATGTCTGCGACCGCCTGTTCGGGCATCGGTTGAATCCAGATCACGCGTGCTCCGCTGAAGCTGAGCTCCTCATCCGAGTGCAGTCGCTCGAGCGTGCCCTCGGGCAGACCCAGCCTGTCGTTGAAGATGCGAATGATCGTGTCATTGACTTCCAGCGACTTGCGGACGAACGGGCGCAAGACAGTCGGCATCGCAGCCATCCACAGAGCTGGGTAGGTCGCGTGCACGACCTCCGGAAATGCGAGTGCGTCGTCCTTGGAGATATTGAAGGACTCTGCAGAGTCTGGCTTACTAACTCGCAAAAATTCCGCCTGCGTCAAGCTCACAACGCCTCTGAGAGGAGAATGCAGACACACTTGACTTGAACTCACCCGGTAGCATCCACCGCGTACGTTCCAGCTTTCCTATACCTGAAACGAGTCGGTAGGTCGGTCACCGCTTGACGTGAGAACAAGGTAGCCTATGGATGGCAATGTACAAACCCAAACCACGGTCCTCCGTCGGTTTCCTCGAACTTCATCTTCTCTTCGAAGGGGAGGGCCATAGCATCAGCGCCAATGTCGAACATGTCATCTACTTCCTTATCGGCGCCGTGGTTCTTGAGGCTAAAAAAAGATCAAGACATCGTCATGCACCTGCCTCAGGTAGTTTCGCTACTCACTACCAAAACCCAATGGATGTCGCGGCCCCCCAGAGACGGTCAATCTCGGAGGTATCGCCAGCTTTGAGAAGGTCAAGGTCGATGACCACTAACGGGTGGGTATGGACGTTGTTCGGGAAAGGTGGTAAAGTCGTCGCAGGCATTGATCAAAACGACTTTTTTGATGGGGATAGAGGACGTGCGAAAGCGCAACAGCCTGAGCTCGACAGTGCCGTTCATATCCATCCATTGTTCCGAGAGCCGCACTGGCATGGAGAGGCCCGGGCGCTGCTTACTCGCCCGAAATACGACACGGTGATGTCATCGAGGTTAGTGGCGTTCGTGAGGTGGTACTTATAATGAGTACTCCATGTTCAAGACGCACCGATGTTGATCATCGATACGTCGACGAGCATTCGTGTCAGGTTGTAGCCCGGATTCAAGTTGCGGTAGAGCATGAGCGGCAATTCCGGTTGCACGTGCCAGTGACAGCATTCCTGCTCATCTAGTTCACCCAGGCTGCCAACGGCCCCACTCCCCCCACCAGCGACGCCCCACACGCACGCAACTCCTCCCGAAGCCCAGGCCGCAGAAAAAATGGGAGCGCTTCGCAGACGGTGGTAAGTACAATCACAACAAGGAGTACCTTCACTGACTTTTGTGCGATCCTCAGATTCAAAACAATCTTGATGCCGCAATGAGAGCATTTACGACAACCCTATCGGACGATGATGAGAATGATCAAGAACAAGACGGGTATCTCTACTAGGCACTCTTACCAGTACTTATTGGCAATGAAATATGTCGGGCGGTGCTATGGTCACTTACCTGACCACCCCTTAGGCCTGATACCTTGAACTGATCCTCGTCTGAGTCTGATGAGGAACTGCCATGTCGGAGTACATATCTCATGAGATTGTGACAATTTTATTTGACATCATAGCAAGGTATGTGCTGTACAATAGCTGGAGCATCCATCTCGTCATTTGTGTGGGACATAGTGTAAGCCTCACTGCTTACAGTCACGTGGCTCGTCCTATATATACCCGATCTGCCCGTACAATAGATAGCAGTAGCCCTTGTACCCGTACGTCGTAGTCCCCCAACAGAGCGTGGTCCTGTTCTTTGTGCCCGCCCTTCTCAGTGTTTCTGCCGTTGGCCATGGTCGGCTTCCACATGGCCATGTTTTTCATGAGATACATAGGCTGTCTTCGAAGAGGAAGGTGTAATGTTGTGCACAGTTGGGAAGCTAGGTTTGGTTTGATATGAGGAGGTCTGATATTTCAAGTTGAGAATGAAAGATGACAGCCTGTTTGAATCAGTTGTTGACTTCAACACAGTGAAAAGGCAAAATATGAACTTCAAAGGTCAAACTGAATTAGAATGTGATACTGGGATGGGGAAAAAGTATTTTTTTTAAAAAGAGCAGAGCTTACACCAGGGACCCAGAGTACAAGGCCCGAATGGAGCTTGCTATCATTACCAGGGCCCTTCTATCACAACTGGAGGCAGAGAAAGAGGGTCAAGGGCCTCCAAGTCCATGATGGAACTTACAAGACCATGTCAATGCTGCTGCAGTTGCTCACAAGGTGAGCAATTTTTGGTAATTTGTCTGAGTGAATTTTGCAGTGCAGGTGGCCTGCTATATGCTCCAAGTCAGTGACCATATCATTAATGGTCTACACAATCTAGTATCTATAGCTCAGCATAAACTTTTTCTGTTATCAAGACTTGATCAATTTGTTTGCTGTATGTCAGAATAGCTGGAGTCTGAATCCAGCTGTGTGACATTCCCTGTGAATTTGTGACACCAAAGTGGGGATAGATGCCAAAGGGCTGCCAAAGTGGGGGTTAGGCATAGTATCTGACTTGGTCTTGCCAATTACCCTAATAAGGCATGATATTACCTAATGGATTCCCATTAGAGATATTGCTTTCAAAATAATTGTGCTATTTATTCCCAGTCTTTTGTTTGGTAAGCTTTGCCCTGGCTACAGGTGTGAGTTTAGGTGTCCACTAAATCACATTTTGCATTTATTGGACTTCAACAAAATTTTACACATCAGCTCAACAAAGAAAAATGTCACAACAGTAGTTATTCTTAGACAACAAATACCACCAAGTCTAGATATCTAGACCTTTCATTTATGCTTACATAATGTAGATTAGATGTAGATAAGAGCTCTATTTTCTATTGGCTACATCTTTGCTTACTGATCATTATGAATTTCTTATGCTATTGGCTAGAACTTCTTACATGATCTTATAGGATGTTTTTCAAACATTCCATACCATAATATGTACAAACATTTACAGTATAGCTTAGCTCCACTGTCTTTGAGTCCATCAACAACTATGATGAGTTGGACTTGATTGGATGTTGGTTTAAATGCTACTTGAACAAGCATTTTCAGAACTGAAAATGAGAGGATTACAGTCTACAAGGTAAGTGAAAGAAACCCTAGTAGGTGAATGGAAGTATTATTTAAATATTTACCAAACTTGTGTACATTGAAAAGGAGGTGTTAAAATTTATGGAAAGAGATTCTGTAGAATTAGAATCAGAAGATAACAAAGACAAAAATGCTCCCCCTGTGGGTAGTATGCAATAAATAGTGATATACATACATTGAACTTTGATGAAATGCCAGGCCAGAGATATAGTGACACTTGAGAATCGAGATCAGGAACATAGGTTATATCTGTACATTTTGTTCTCAACTTGACAACTATCAGTTGGCAAGAACTGAATTGGAAATGTTTTCCTTCATCTCCTTCATCATCAACATGTATGAAGAATGTTACCTTGTCAAAGTGTTGAAGTAGATAATTCCAAAAGTCTCTATAATTTATTTGAACCCATAACAAAGTCTACCCTCCCATCACTTTTTTTGTTTGTGACAATTTTTTCTGACCAACAAATCTTACTGGGCCTTTGTAGAAGCTTTATATACATCCAAAAAATAGATTGATACCATTTTCCAACCTATATTTTAGTTTTTCATTTTTTCCTCAGGTTCTACTATGGACTAGGAGTTTTCATTACAGCGGTTTTCATAGCGATGCAGAAAATGTATCTCAAAAATCGTTCGCTTAGAATCGGCAATGTCAGGACTCCAAAACCATTGTCACAGTGTGACCATTTGAATTTGACTTTTTTTTTGGCATCTCCACCGCACCCAGGCTACTACTGCTAACCTTTACTGTGACCAACATAAATAGCGACATCGATGACATGGAAAAAGCCCATATCTTCAATGTTTCCCTAACTATCTATTCCCTGCTCAAGAAGAAGGCCAGTAGGAGTGTTTCGAGTCGTGTCAAAACTTCCGCATCTATTGCTGTGAAGGAGGAGAAGTCAGTCAAGGTCAAAGAACTTGCGTTTTCCATCAACGATAATAACTATATTAGCTTTCTCACAAGTCTACTTGAGAAGCACGGGCAAGAGCAGTACAAAGTTTCTGCAGACCGTCGTTTTCCATTCAAATATTTGCTGCCGGGAGTAAAAGTGTAAGCTCTTTCAAGTTTCCCCTTGTTCTCTTCCATGGCGGCTGGGCTGTGTCTCTAACTACTTTTATTTTTAGCCTGTATGATGCAATGGATGTTGACCATGAGGCCGACTACAAGGAAATGGTAATGAAGATTCAGGAAAGCACCGTTACTCTCACAAAGGTCTTTGTCGACATGAAGGACGTTGAGAAACTTGCTACTACTTTGGCATCATCGGGTGGTCCAGATGATGAAAAAGATGAGGATGATGATGGTGAAGCTACGGTATGTGCTATATCTGTGTTTGTGTCGGCGCCGCGTTCAAACTTCACTCTGAACCAATAGAATAAACCTTTGGACTTGGATATGCATCTTATGCGCTGGCGTCTCAAGCTTCAGTCTCATTACAAAAATGATTTTGATGCAGGATATACGTAT
>JBBPOS010000450.1:0-23658 GCA_038091575.1 Leccinum subgranulosum
TGCCAAACATCAGTGTCTTGCCTTCACAGCATACACGGCTTTGTACCAGCCATAGTTCTGATAAGCGCAGAAAGCTTGCAGTGATGGGATAACCACTGAATAGGGACTGTAGATCACTCTGGAGTCTACTGTGAGTAACCAAGAATGATATTGAGCAAACAACAATGAGCTACTGACCTGGAGTCCACTGTGAGTAACCAAAGGAACCAGAACAGGGGACTCCAAAGGGTTGAGTCAAGTGGCTGTAAATACTAGCAAAAAACTGGCAGCCATAATCAGCCACACAGTGTGAGAAACTAATAACAAGTCGAAGAAAGAAGTCTAGAGCAATATAGAGCGACCACAAGGGTCTAGAGACTCGAGGAAAGAAGGTGAATAGAGAAATCGACCATGGGGAATCCCATGGCGTTGGTCAGAAGTAGCGCACAGCGCTAGAAAGTCTATAATGATATAAAATGATCAAAAGAGGGCGAAAATGACCATCAGTAACAACTTGGGAACACATCACATGGAGTATGCAGTTTGTCCTTGCCTTCCAGGGTTTTTATATCGCAGATGGTTTATACAATGAGGCGAGTGATTTTGAGTGACTATTTTCATTCTTTGACAATGTCCTGATTATTGTACAGCCCGCCATTTTAACAACCATGGACATCACAACAGATAGTTTCAGATTCATGCTATCTCTTGGTGATCTGACCTGGGTACCCTTTGTGTACTCCCTCCAGGCATGTTATCTTGTCTTCAGACCTGTACAGTTAGATGTTGCAGGCACAATTGGCATCCTGGCTATCAACGCCCTAGGCTACTGCATCTTCAGAGCTGCCAACAGACAGAAGAATGACTTCAGGAATGGCAAGAATCCAAAGAGTGCATAGTCACATTGTGTAACGTTTGTGAGGACTGACGATGAGCAACACAAACCTGAAATATATTATGATGGAGAAGGGATCGAGATTGCTTACCTCGCGTTGGTGGAGATAATTTTGCCACCCAAACAAACTACTTGTATATCTTCTAACCTGTCTTTGGCAAATATGATATTGATCCCCGTGTTTGTTCTGTATTACATAGCGGAGGCATTTAACAATGATGACATTGTGCAAGGGTGAAACAATGAAGATGGTGAGGATGGAGAGATAGGATGGTGACAGTGACACATGCACTGCAACCATGACCATGACTTGGCGAACACACCCTCTCTCTGTTTGCTAACTGGATCCAAATTGATATACACATGTCCTACTAGTATATAGGATGTGTACGTGCATGTCAAGTATTGTATAATAATTTATATTTTTTATAGACTACATCATTTACAAAATAAAATTTCTTTGAATGTTTGAATCTACTTGGAAAGAGTTGGTGACTAGAAAAGAAGAAGGATTTACAGAATGAACATATACAAGAGCAGAACAAATCTATAGTAAGCTATTTTCTTCTGCATGCTTTACTAGATGTTTATCAGCAAAGCCAACACAGACAACCCTCTCTCCTTGAACAGAAGTAGTGCAATGAGCAACTACCCTACTCAAAACCAAAAGAACCTCAAAAGGTCTAATAGGGACTTGCACATCTAATTGAGGAATCTCAAGATGACCTCCCTCCCAGTCCCCAACTGCAAAAATGATGGCTGACACTCTAGCATCATCCTGCCAGTCAATATGTATCTCCCTTACACCTCCTCTCCTAACAGCAAGGCAATGAAAGGTGAGACCAAAGGAAAGAGCTGAATGAAATTCAATCTCATCCTGGAGATGTTGAAGGATTCTGAGATGACCTCTAAATATAATGGAATATCAGCAAAATAATATTGAATGAAAAGAAACAGAAAAAGAAAAAGAAAAATGCTTACTTTTCCAAAAGGTGGCCAGAAGACTCCTTATGCCTTCACAAAATGGATTCCATCTTTGGACAAATCCATTGTTTCAAAACCTTCAGCAAAGAGTCCAGCTTTTCATTGGTCTCCTCAGATTGTAATCTGGTTTCTCTGGTGAATAAAGGAGTGTTCAGATACTTCTTCCAAGCTCCTAAATGATAGGGTTCTGTTTGAGAGCGTTTGCTGTTTTTGGAAATATGATGTTTAGGATTAGTTGCCTCCAGCTCCTCTCAGGCATGTAGAATCTGACTAGCAGCCCTTGAATTGAATACCCTGTCAAGGCGCATGAAGATGTAGTCGGGAGATCCAACTAATTTGTCCTTTTCATCCACAGCAGCTACTAGATGGCAAGTGAGGCTCAAGAGCTCATAAAGACCTAAGAATTCTTTCATAACCTTGATCCTAACCAGTTGGCTGTTTTGTTGGGAGTGTAGGAAGTCTCTGGGGTATTCTGGAACTGGTACTTTATTTGACAAAGATTTGGCATTACAAGCAATGTGAAGAACAATAAGAAAAAAATACTTACAAGGAAAAAAATGGTTTTCAGCTGCACTATAAGTAGCTTTAAACCTAGTAGTCTTTTCTTTTTTCTTTGTTTTCGTGCCAACTTGGGTGATACTAGGTGCATCAGAGTCTTGGATGGGGGTAAAACTCATAAATGAGGAAGTAATGTGTGTGTGTATTAAGGAAAAGGCAGCAGGAAAATTTCATTAACAATAATTATCAACTATGAAGAGAGACTATGTAGGAAGGAGGGAATCCAACCAGAACACAACTGGCTTGTTTGGTTGCTGCATTCAAGTATGTATACTATGAGTACATGTGCACAGACCAGTTTAGGGCATGTCTGAATAAGCTATGCTATCCATATCTATATATGGTAAGTGTTCAACAGGCACTATGAGAATAATGGTACAGGTTATGTGATGCTGACTAAGCAGGTCACGTGACTTTCAGTGCACCAGGTACTGGAATCCGCGACGGATAGGGCAAGAATCAACAATGTAATCAACCTCAAACTCAGATGTGCCTTCATCATTAACAGACACGGTCCTGGATGTACAACGGGTTGTCTGGGCAATGGTTTAATATATCATTTAACTCGAGAGATATTTACAATGTGGCGAGCTTTCATGGATTTGGGAAATAATAAACCAACACTGTTGGTGTGAATTGAGATGATTTGGTAAGGACCAATCCAGCATTCCGTTAATTTATGTGATGGGTGCTCTTCGAGAGCTAGATGTTCAGTACTAAGCCAAACGAGATCTCCTATTTGATAATCGGGCGGAGCCAATCAGTGTTTATCTGCCTGCAGTTTCATTTGTGTCCTAGTGCATTCTAGCGCACTCTTGGCATGTTCAATGTTCGCCTTCATGTCATCGGCAAGCTCCTTCACTGCTAAAGCTTTGACGGATAGTGGCTTGAAGCCAAGATGAGGAGTGAATATTTTGGTCAACTAGAAGGGTGTGAAACCAATTGCTAAGGAACGAGTATGATAAGCACAGAAAGCTTGTAGTGATGGGATAACCACTGAATAGGGACTGTAGATCACTCTAGAGTCCACTGTGAATAACCAGGAATGACATTGAGCGAACAACAATGAGCTACTGACCTGGAGTCCACTGTGAGTAACAAAAGGAAACAGAACAGAGGACTCCAAGGGTTGAGTTGAGTGGCTGTAAATACTAGCAAACAACTGGCAGCCACAATCAGCCACAAAGTGTGAGAAACTAATCACAAGTCGAAGAAAGAAGTCTAGAGCGATATAGAGTGACCACAAGGGTCTAGAGACTCGAGAAAAGAAGGTCAATAGGGTAATTGACCATGGAGAATCCAATGGCGATGGTTAGAAGTAGCGCATAGCACTAGAAAGTCTATAATAATATAAAATGATCAAAAGAGGGTGAAAATCACCAACAGTAACAGAGTGTTGTTAAAGTGAAACTGGGCGAGGGCTAACCATTTATTCAACTCATTTATCCTATTTTTCTGCAGTGAAGAGATGGAGGTATGGAACAAGTTTGCGGTTCACACATTCTGTTTGTCAATCGGTTTGTGGGTGATATGCCATGGACATCTTCTTTTCAATTTTTGATAGTTTAAAGAGATCAACCATCAATTGACTTGCAAATTGAGGTTCGCAATCTGAAATGAGGGAATTTGGAAGTCTGTGATGCTTTCATACATAATCTCTATTCAGCTCAGCTGTCCCTTTTGAAGTGATGGTTTTTGTAGTGGGGGTGAACGCGACTTCTTTAGAGAAGCGATCAACTACTACTAAAATGCTGTCAAAGCCATGTGATGGGGCAAGGCTAGTAATGAAATTGGCCGAAACACTTTTCCAGGGTCCTTCCGGAACCTCAAGTAGTTGTAATAGTCCGGCTGGCAGAACATTTGTGGTTTTCATTCGCACACAGTACTCACAAGATCGACAATAGTCCTGTACATTTTTCTTGACTCCTGGCCAGAAATAGTATTGTGCAAGGAATTCCTGTTTTTTCTCGGCTCCTTTATGGCCAAATATTGGATGATCATGGAATTGTGTCAACACTTCCTGACAGAGTTCTAGTGGGACCTATAGTTTGTTGTTATAAAATTATAATCCTTCACGGAGGATCGATCTGTCTGGCAATGTGCAGCCAGAGTATTTTTCTTTGATTTTATCAAATAGAAAGATATGATTTTCAAGGATGAACGTCATCTGCTTGTTGTCATTCTCTATCCCAACCGTGTGATCTTCTCTCCTGGAGAGTGCATCAGCTTCTCCCATTGAAGTGTCTGGTTTATTAATGAGTGTGTAGTTGAAGTGAGACTGGTAAAGGGCCCATCGAGCTTGACGTTGGTTCAAGTCCCTAATCTTCATAAAGTACTGGAGATTCTTATGATCTGTCCAGATTTTGAATGTGTGTGTAGCACCTTCTACATAGTGTCTCCATTGCTCAAACGGGAGGATGATTGCGAGCATTTGTCATCCTTCAGGGTACAGAGCACTGCTGCTGTGGTGAAATATGAGGCATCACATTCAACACGATAAGGGGTGGTGTCATCTGGGTATGATAACACACAGGTGGTGGTGAATCTATTTATATTCATTGAAATCCCGTCGCAAGAGACATCCATGCCCAGCATGTCGACTTTCTTTACTCTGAAAAAGCACTTTTCGGGTTTGACAAATAAGTCGTTTTTTCTAAGTTTTTCTAAGACCTTTTTGATCATTTCCTGATGGTGTTTCATATCTGTATTGGTAAAGATCAGGAGATCTTCAATGTAAATAATGACTACATTGGTCATGTCAGCAAAAATCTTGTTCATCATTTGTTAGAATATGGCCGGTCAATTGCACATCCCAAAATCCATAACAGTGGGTTCAAATATTCCAAGATGGCAGATGAAGTCTCCTTTCCATTCGTCTACTTTCGCAATTCTCATATTTTTATAGCCCAAATGGAGGTCCATCTTGGTGAAGATCTTGCTTCCTTAAATCTCATAGTCTTTCCATAGTATCTCATAGTCTGTCAAAGTCTGTCATAGTGCTCTCATAGTTGCTCATAGTAGATATTAAGCAGAGCTAATCAGTTCCAATTGCAGATCAATTATTTCCACACAATTCCAAAATATTGAAATCAGATATATATATTAGTGCTAAATACAATACATGAACTAATCTACTACACTACTAGAGTACACTACCAATACCAACAAAGTCTACAAATGAAAGAAAATCATAGTTAGTTACTGTACCATGGGAGTTAGGCACTTAGTGATGGCTGTATCAGAGGTAGTATGGATGAATACCTTTCATATAGATCATGGATCATGTGATGTGGTGCAGACGCGACTGAGATATAACTGTTATAGTGTCAGATGTCATTTTTGAAGAATTTGTGATTGATCATTTGTGCTTATCGCATCCAAACACATGAGATCCGTGATTTGGTGCCACTATATAATATGTGATGGAGATGGATAGCCTCCTTCCCAGCATTAGATTGCCTAGATCGGACATCATACCACTGAGATATAACCATTTTCGAGATTTATGGTGGTAAAATATAGATTAGCTTTTGTGAAGCCAGGAAGTGGTGGGAAATATCCGACAAAATCAGGGATAATGGAATTCAATCATGGAAATCTTTTCCTAGTCCAGGGTAAGCATAGAATATTGGTTATTTGAGGTTAGGAGGTTCAACAATGTTAGTCTTGATCAGGAATATTGGCAAAGCCAGGGTCAAATGTAACTGAGTAATTAGCAGTGGGAAAAATCGGAAAAAATCAGTGGTTATGGAAGTCAATCGGGGAATATTTTTTTAGTCTGGATTAGGAGGCAAATCTTTGTCAGTCTGAGTTAGGAAACAAAACATTGTTTAGTCTGGGTTAGGAGACAAAGATTGGTTAGGACTGGTTAGGAGGCAACACAATGTTAGTCTGGGTTAGGAATATTGGTGTTAGAAGGCATAATGTTGGTCAGCCTTAGTTAGGAGGCAAAACAATGTTAGGGGGAGTTAGGGATATTGGCAAAGCCATTGGTTACACCTGGTTAGGAGGCAACACAGCCTTGATTAGGAGGCAAAACAATGTTAGGGGGGGTTGGGGATATTGGCAAAGACATTGGTTAGACCTGGTTAGGAGGCAACACAATATTAGGCTGGGTTAGGAATATTGGCAAAGACATTGGTTAGAAAAAGTGCACAAAAGTGTACCAAAAAAGTGTAGTCAAAAAAATGTAGTACTGTGTACCAAAAAAAGTGTAGTGTATGGTTAGTACTTAGTTAGTAGCCTTGCTTTATTACTGTCTGGTTAGTGTGCTTGGTCAGTGTCATCAGTGTCATCTATAAGTTAACTATGATGAATATGAATGCTATGAGTACTATGATACTATGATCACTATGAACTATGGCACTATGAATACTATGAATCAACTATCAATATATTATGGCACTATGGCAACTATGAAACTATGTGGAACTATGAGTCAACTATGAGTATACTATGAGAACTATGGAACTATGAGAACTATGGCAAAATCCTTGATTTGCTGATGTAGAAGAGAGGTTTGCATGGACGAGAAGGGATAGAGTTTTGTAAATGGAAATAACATCCAAGTTAGACGTCATGGGTGGTGTGGGGTTGGTGGTGTGCATGGGCAGGGTTATCCTTGACTGGCAGGCAAACGGCAGGAACCAGGGGGAGCAAACTTTGATAGTTGCTATTGAAACAATCATATTCATGTAGTCATGTGATTGTTTTGTCATCAGTCTAGAACTTACTTCTAGACTATTCTTTCATTTTCTATGATGACTCATACCATATTACTTTGCTTACTGATCAGCAATGACAACGGCAATGGTTGTCAATAGGGAGGATTATGGGGAAAGCAAGGACAGATAGGGCCAGGGCCAGTCACTGTCGTGTTGCCGTGTGATGGGTATGGCAAGGGTGATGGCATATGTCCATCATGTCGGTGTCTTTGGACAATGATGGGAAGGGAAAAGGACGTAGAGGAGGAGGGCGAGGGTGAGGGTGAGAGCAATCACAAGAATGACAGCCACAGCAAGATGCAGCAGCAACTGCGCATTGTGTGATCACTTCTGCATGCTTGGTATTATAGCTGGCCTGGATAGGGTCGGATGTAGACTTGGAGGGAAGCAAAGACTAAGGACGAAGGACTGGTCGAGCAAGCGTAATGTCTGGTGAGACTCTAAGACTAAGGATACTATGAGGAGGGTGTTACGAACCTTATTTTCCTCTCTTCATTTTCTCTTTCTTTTTCATGTCACATGACCTGCTTAGTATGCATCACATGACCCTTTTACATAGCTCTCTTTTTTCGAGTCACATGACCTGTACCTTTATCTTTGTAATACTCATTGGACACTTACCATATAGAGATAGCATAGCTTATTCAGACCTGCCCTAAGCTGCTCTATGCACATGTACTTATAGGATAAATACTTGAATGCAGCAACTGAATAAGCCAGTCTTGTTCTGGTTGGATTCCCTCCTTCCTACACAGTCCCCTCCCATAGTCGAGTTCGAGTCGAGGTGCCATAGTCCATTCAGGATTTAGGTTGCCTTTATAAAAACAAGACTTTCTACTATCCCACCTCACTTGCACCGGTACACATGCAAAATACTTTCTTTTTCATCGCTGTATTATTGTTGGATCCCAGATATAAGGAAGAACCTTCCTATTGGAAGCAAATCGAGAACCCTTGACCAGGTTACCATCCATGGATTACGAACCGTGATCTAAATTTTATTGCAGAGATTGTACGTTTCACAAAAGAGTTCGCTTTGATTCCCTGCGACACAGCTAGTCGCTCCTAATAGTATATTTCCCTACCCTGTGCATAGTGGATCAGCATACACTTTCTAATGAGTGTAATTGTTACCGAGGTTGCGCGTGATATAATCTTAATGATCCATGGGTATTACCTACCCATATACTTGACGGGCAACAGATAGCACCTGCGTGCACCCTCCCCCACCAGAAAGTTGTACTGATGACACAACAGGCCAAAGAAGATTTTCTTTCACAGATCAGATTGACTTGACTCTTCGTGAGATCCTCATCTGCCCACCATAGCTTTTCCAAACTTATATCTTGCTGTCTGGAACACTTTCCCCATTTCTCGCCTCCTCTTTGTCGAACCAGAAGACGAGGACACCAATGACACCCTTGCAGACAGAAGCTGTACAATACAATTTGTCAATGAATTGCCCTTTGGCTCCAAGTTGAATTTTACTGATCTGCAATTCTGAATCCTCTTCGACCACTCCATCCACTCCCTCTATAAGTCACAGGTCGAATTCACTGTTCCTGACTATGTCCAACTCAGGATACTCAATGGATATAGGTCATTGTCAGCAAGAAGAGCCAGAGATGCAGGCATCGAGCTCCAACATCACCGTTTCCCGTACCCCACAGACCAACACAGATCAGTTTGCATTGCTCTATGAAATAATAGAACAAATGAGGGCCGATCAAAGATGCTTGCTAGGAGAATTACAGAAGGCAAAAGAGTACACCCCCATGGAGCCCACCAAAGGGCTCACATCCGCCATAGCCGCTCTCTTGAGCAGTACCCTGAATCCATTCTCCGCCGGCTCCAGGAAATGGGCCCAAATCATCCCAGATCCAGGGCTCTTTGATGGGTCCTACAACCATTTTGATGAATGGTGGACCAAGATGCTCATATGGTTTGAAGGAAACCAAGATGTATTCGCCTTTGCAAAGTCCATCTCCCTTGCCACCTTTGCTCAAATCGGAGTGAAAGATTGAGAAAAAGACAAAAATGGCGCTGGCGCCTGGGCTTGCAACAAGCTCAAGAAAAGAAAGAATGGCCAAGCAGATTGGCTCAACATTCCAGAAATAGAAGCCCTCCTAGAAGGAAGATTCCGAGTTGGCAATGAAACAGACATTGCCATTTGAAAATTGATGGACAAGAAGCAAGGGGCAAAGGAACGTACCCAAACCTTCTTGACACATTGGCTGGCCCTATATGATCAGGCCAGATACAACCCAATGATGGGAATCACCTTGCTAGAAAGGAACGTGTGCCAAGACATCATAAGGCACATGTTCTGGCAAGGAGAGCACCCCGCCAAGTTGTACGACTACATCAATTCAATCCAAAAATATGCCAATGCGATTGAAGCTTTGGAAACTCGAACCTCCACCTTCTCTAGGAGATATCCTAACACCATGGACGTTGATACCATCACCACTGACATCTGAAAAACATCCATGGGCTGCTATAACTGTGGCAAAGACAGTGACCAAGCATGTGACTGTAAAGCACCTTCTACACGGTGCAAAGATTGCAGTTTCTCGCATGGCAGACATAGAAAGGCATGTCCGAAATTTACATCTCGATCTATATGGGCGGCAGAAGGAACTGCCTCATCAAATCAAAATGCCTGATTGCCTGACTGGACCAAGGCAATACAAGAAATGGACATAGAGGCCACTAGGGCCTATTTTCGTGATCTCGAAGTAACTCAGGGAAAAGAGTAAGGGAGCCTTAATAAAAATCTCGATGCCTAGATAGTGCTAGTACAAATTCTGTTTCCCGCTCTTCTTCAATTTCTTTTTTTAATTGTTTTAGTGTATTAGATAGTGACGTCTCTCTTGATTCTCCGACGTTTCGATGTGGTAGCCTACCAGATGTCATAACCGAAGCCACGATCTCAAAAGAGCATGCTCCCTGGGAAAGAAGGCTTAATTTGGCTTTTAAAGAAATAAAAAATAGTTCTGCACCTCAAATCCTGACTGAGAAGAAAGTTCGCATCCTGCAACCACTCTGCAAACTAATCTTAAAAATCAACATAATCACAAAAAACAAAAACATTGCCATCGATGCCCTGCTAGACAGTGGCGCAAATGGAATCTTCATAGACACCGAATGGGCTAAGTCTCAATGTATACCCCTAAAACCACTAGAACTCGTTGTGCCCATATACAACGTCGACAGAACCATAAACTCGGCAGGAGGCATTTACACCACCAAAGTAATCATACACTATAAAGGACATCGAGAAAAGCTCATAGCAGACGTTACCAACCTAGGACAAAACCAAATGATCATCAGATATACCTGGCTTAAAAAGCACAACCCCATGATTGATTGGGTAAATAGAACCATAACCTTAAATCAATGTCCCATCTTGTAAAGCTTTGAAAGCGTCGTATGGAGACTGCATGGAAGAAACAGAAAAGGATCATTTGAGACAAATCCATGAAAACAAAGAACCTTCAAAAGGAATTGAACCGGAAGAAGCTTTCAAACTCGTACCACAGGAATACCACGAGTTTCTGGATGTCTTCTCAAAGAAGGCCAGTGAATGCATGCCCGAAACCAAACCCTGGGATCATACAGTAGATCTAAAGCTGGACTTTGTACCAAAGAAAAGGCGATTGATTCCCCTTAGCATGACAGAACAGGATAAAGTCAAAGGATTTGTTGAAGATCAGTTGGCCAAAGGATACATCAGGCCCTCTAAATCTCCACACACTTTGCCTGTGTTCTTCATCCCCAAAAAGGATGGAAAGAAATGCATGGTCATGGACTATAAATATCTAAATGAGGGAACTGGCAAGAACAATTATCCGCTTCCACTCATCTCCCAGATCGTCGATAAATTAAAAGGAAGCAAGATCTTCACCAAGATGAATATCCGTTGGGGCTACAACAACGTAAGAATTAAGAAAGGAGACGAATAGAAAGGAGCCTTCATCTGCCATCTTGGATTGTTCGAACCCACAGTCATGTATTTTGGAATATGTAATTCACCGGCCATCTTCCAACAAATGATGAACGAAATCTTCGCCAACATGACCGACGTAGTCATTATCTATATTGACGACCTCCTAATCTTTACCAATAGAGATATGAAATACCATCAGGAAATGGTCAAAAAGGTCTTAGAAAGACTTCGAAAGAATGACTTATTTGTCAAACCTGAGAAATGCTTTTTTGGAGTAAAGAAAGTCGACATGCTGGGCATGGATGTCTCTTGCAATGGAATATCAATGAATATGGAGAAGTTAACAGGAATTGCTCAATGGCCAGTCCACTCCAATGTAAAAGCAGTATGAAGTTTCCTTGGACTTGCCAATTTCTACCGTCGTTTCATTGTCAACTATAGCCAAGAAGGGAGACCATTACATGACTGCACAAAGAAAGATTAACCTTGGAGCTGGGGAAAAGCTCAACAAGATGCGTTCGAAATGCTTAAAATAGATTCACTACCACTCCTGTGTTATCATACCCAGATGATACCACCCCGTATTGCATTGAATGTGATGCCTCCAATTTCGCCACAGGAGCCATGCTTTCCATCTTAAAGAATGACAAGTGGCACCCCGTGGCCTTGATGTCACACTCTATGACTCCCAAACAGCAAAACTACCCTATAGCTGATAAGGAAATGCTCGCAATCATTCTCTCGCTCAAACAATGGAGACACTATCTAGAAGGTGCTGGACACACATTTGAAATCTGGACAGATCACAAGAATTTCCAGTACTTTATGAAAAATCAGGACTTGAACCGCCATTAGGCCAGATGGGCCCTTTACCTATCTCACTTTGATTACACACTCATTAATAAACCAGGCACTTCAATGGGAAAAGCCGACACACTCTCCAGGAGAGAAGATCATATAATTGGGATAGAGAACAATAATAAACAAATGATGTTCATGCCCAAAAACCGTATGAAATCTCACTATTCGATAAAATCAAAAAAAAGCATTATGGCTTGACTGTGCCAGACGGGTTGATCCTCCATAAAGGATTATATTTCTATAATGACAAACTATGCATTCGCAAACCAGCCTTTTGGACCTTCACACCGCCCAGATGTGACAGCTCATGACAGCTCTTGACAGAATCCTCTAGCTACTCCAGGACTCCCAGGACTAGCCACATAATGACACAGCCACTCCCCAGACTGCCCCAGCTCTCCCCAGCTCTCCCAGGTCTTGCAGATACACCAAACTTTTGTACACTTTTTGACTACACTTTTTCATGACCACTAACCAATGTCTTTGCCAATATTCCTAACCCCCTAACATTGTGTTGCCTCCTAACCAGATCTAACCAATGTCTTTTCCAATATTCCTAACCCCCCCCTAATATGATGTTGCCTCCTACCCAGTTCCCAATGTCTTTACCACTATCCCTAACCCCCATATCATTGTTTTGCCTCCTAACTAGTCCTAACTAATATATTTGCTAATATTCCTAACCCAGACTAACATTGTGTTGCCTCCTAACCAGTCCTAACCAATCTTTGTCTCCTAATCAAGACTAAACAATGTTTTGTCTCCTAACCCAGACTAACAAAAGATTCCTATGATTGACTTCCATAATCACTGATTCTTTCCGATTTTTCCCACCACTTATCCAGTTTACAGAAGCTAATCTATGTTTTATCACAATAAATCTCAAAAATGGCTATATCCCAGCGGTGTGATGTCTGATCCTGGCGATCTAATGCTGAGATGGAGGCCGTGCATCCCCTCCACGTATCATTCAGTGGTGGAGAACTGCAGATTGGACCCCTTTGGATGCAATAAGCAAAACTGATCAATCACAATTTCTTCAAAAATGACATCTGATACTAAAATGGTTATATCTCACCCGGCTTTGCACCGCATCACATGATCCATGATTCATATAAAAGGTATTCACCCATGCTACGTCCAATACAGCCAACAGTAAGCGCATAATTCATACAATACAAATCTGTGAACCACATTCTTGGTCAGTGTCTGGTTAGTGCTTGGTTAGTACTTGGTTAGGATTTCTGCTTTGTTAGTTGGGGTTAGTGCACCTGGACAAGCTTGGTTAGTATCTGGTTAGGAGTTATGCTTGGTTAATCAATAGTTAGTCTGGATTAGGAGGCAACACAATGTTAATCTTGGTTAGAAGGCAACACAATCTTAGTCTGGGGGGGCAAATATTGGTTTAGACCTGGTTAGGAGGCCAAACAATGTTAGGGGGGGTTAGGGATATTGGCAAAGACATTGGTTAGTTGTAATGGATGCAGCATTCTTGGTCCCATATGGTAGCAATAGTATATATAGGACTGTTAAATAATAGTATTAGCCTTAGTCATAGTTATACATTTGTGTTGATTTTTGTCTGATAAAATTGTTAAGCAAAGGGGCATAGAGTTCAATATATATTACACAATCATGTAGTTACTAAATTTAGATTGAATAAAAATAAATTCTTTGAGACTGAAATGAGTGGCTATGTAATTGGAGGTACTGGGGGTGCTGGAGAGTACTAGAACAGTCTGGGACAGATAGGGGCTACTGGGAGGAGCTGGGACAAGCTGGACAGAGCTGGCCAGTTAAGTACCTTGCTGGGGAGTGCTGGAGAGCTGGGAGAGCTGGCCAGCTGTGGACAGACTGTCACATGGTGGACAGCTGAGAGTTAGTTTGCTGATCAGTGGGTTCCTCTGGAACTTTACCAAGAAGTGTTGATACAATTCCACAATCATCCTATCTTCAGCCATAAAGGCGCCAAAAAGACACAGGAATTCCTTGCATAATACTATTCTTGGCCAGGAGTCAAGAAAGATATACAGGATTATTGTTGATCTTGTGAGCACTGTGTGCAAATGAAACCCATAAACACACCACTGGCTGGATTATTACAACTGCTAGAAGTTCTTGAGGGACCCTGGAAAAGCATATCAGCCAATTTCATCATCAACCTCTCCCTTTCACATGACTTTGATAGCATTCTAGTAGTGGTCGATTGCTTCTCTAAAGAAGTCGCATTCACCTCCACAACGAAAAACATAACTTCAAAAGGAACAGCCAAGCTGTATAGAAATTATGTATGGAAATACCACGGACTTCCAGATTCCCTTGTTTCAGATCATGGGCCTCAATTTGCAAGCCAATTGATGATCAATCTCTTTAAACTATTAAAAATCGAAAAGAAGATGTCCATGGCATATCATCCACAAACTGATAGACAAACAGAATGCGTAAATCGTGAACTTGGTCAATACCTCTATCTCTTTACTGCAGACAAACAGGATAAATGGGTTGAATGGCTAGCCCTCACCCAGTTCAACTTTAATAACAGTTGTTCCTTGGCAACTAGTTTCACACCCTTCCAATTGACTCAAACTTTCACCCCTTGTCTCAGCTTTGAGCCCCGCTGCATCAAAGCTCCAGCAGCTAAGGACCTTGCCAATGACATGAAAGCAAATATCGAGCAAGCCCAGAGTGCGTTGGAACACACTAGGGAACAAATGAAACTGCAGGCAGACAAACATAGATTGGCTGCGCCGATGTACCAAATTGGAGATCTTGTTTGGCTTAGTACCGAACACCTCACTCTCGATGAGCGCTCATCATGTAAATTAACAGAACACAGGATCGGTCCTTACCAAGTCATTTCAATTCATACCAACAGTGTTGGTCTATTATTTCCCAAATCCATGAAAGCTCACCACATTGTAAATGTCTCTTGAGTTAAACAATATATTGAACCATTGCCCGGATAATCCGTTGTACATCCAGGACCCGTGTCTGTCAATGATGAAGGCACATCTGAATTTGAGGTCGACTACATTGTTTATTCTCGCCCTATTGGTCACAGATTCCAGTACCTGGTGCATTGGAAAGGATACAATGAATCTGACCACACTTGGGAGCCAGCCTCCGGTCTCAAAAATGTGCAGGCTGCAGTCAACGACTTCCACCGCCATAAACCCTCGGCCCCTTGTTGCCTGAAAATGAATCAAGCCCTTTTTGACTCTTTATTTTTGACCCCAGTGGTCAATTTCACCTCCGGTTCCACTCTCCCACCTGATTTGGAATCTCAGGACTGGAAGGGGGGTGATGTTATGAAACTTATTTTCCTCTCTTCATTGTCTCTTTCTTTGTCGTGTCATGTGACCTACTTAGTAGGCATCACATGACCTTTTTACATAGCTCTCCTTTTTCGAGTCATGTGACCTGCTTAGTCAGCATCACGTGACCTGTACCTTTATCTTTGTAACACTCATTGGATACTTACCATATAGAAATAGCACAGCTTATTCAGACCTGCCCTAAGCTAGTCTGTGTGCATGTACTCATAGTATAAATACTTGAATGTAGTAACCGAACAAGCCAGTCTTGTTCTGGTTGGATTCCCTCCCTCCTACACAGCCCCTCCCATAGTTGAGTTCGAGTCGAGGTGCCATAGTCCATTCAGGATTTAGGTTGCCTTCAGAGGGTCTCACAAAGAGCCGCGTCACTCAAAGACTAAAGGACTAAGTACATACCCAAGAGGGCAGAGGATCAAAGGGATGAAGGACTCGAGGAGTTGCTAAGAACAAGGTGATATTCCAAGTAGCTCTTGCTTAGGGCTACAAAGTGGCGAGACAGTTATTAAATACTACAGAGATAGAACGCAATAGAATCACGAGGAAGGAATGCGTCATCTGCAGTATGGATGTATAAGGAGCTGCGGAGGATGAATCATACAGTGATCAAATGATGACAGATGGATGATGAGGCAATGATGTCGTCATGAGTCAGACTATGACAGATAAATGATGAAGCAATGACATCATCATGAATCAGAAGATAAGGACAAAGATAGGAAAGAATAGAAATGGAGATAGGGAAAAGTCAGATCATCAGTGATGTGGAACGAGACACGAAATCGCCCGAGATCTATGATACAAAGTGAAGACGAGATAAAAGCGATAAGCGAAGCAAAAAGAGAGAGAGAAAAGACATAGAGAGAGTTCAGGAGACAATTGTAACACTGGGGGCACAGAGCCAGCACGACAGCCATTGTATCATTGTCATGGGATGGGGATTGGGAGGGGGATAGGAGGGCCCGTCATCAATGTCATTGTTAATGTATCATGGTGGGACGGGGATGGAAATAGTGGCAGACAGGATTGTTGAAACAATCAGATTAATTTAATCATGTAATTGTTTAGTCATCTGTCTAGAACTTACTTCTAGACTATTCTTTCATTTTCTATGATGACTCATACTATATTACTTTGCTTACTGATCAGCTTACTGATCATGACTCATATGCTGTGTCTATGATTCAGATATGACTCGGTGATTACACATCATGTATAGAGACCTTTATGCTATTGGCTATCACTCTTACATAATGTTCCATCACATTCTATATACTATAACATGTACAAATAGTCATGTAGTATATAAGAGGGATATCCTCGTTCTTTCAATCTAATTCATTTTTTCACACAAGTTCTTTCTTACCCTTATCACACTCAAAACTCCTTTCAAGTTGTTAATTCATAGCAAGCTTCTCTACTTTTCCTAGTAATTTCCACTAGAGTTGTTATTTCCCTTTTCTCTTGGAAGAACCATCTTTGGTTCTATATCCCCTCGGCTGTGCACAGAGAAGTTGTATAACTTCTTTAAGGGTGACGGCAATGGTTGTTGTCATCATGCTGGGATGGCAAGAGCGAGAGCGAGAGTGGGGATAGTCATTGTCATATGACGTTGTCTTCTCGTCTTCATTTTCGTTTTGTTGTTTTCGTTGTCTTCTCATTATCGTTCCCCTCATCATCACGTCGTTCATCTCCTCTTTGCTGTAGTGTCACTGAGTTGTTGTCATCATCCTCTCTAGGATTTTGCACAGGTAGAGGTTACCCGTGTGGGCAAGAGGTGTACAGGTTGCGGGTATGGTTGCAGGTTGGACTGCCGTTGAAACCCACGGTATCCATTATGTATCCACTAGTCACAGGTGCATGGTGCGTCGTCATTGTCATCCCATCGTGGCATTTAACATGTTGTCATTGTTGTCACTTTCAATGTCTGTCCATACATTTGCATCGCTTGCATCAATAATATGGTGTATGGATATACCTGCACTTGATCGGTTGATATCGTACAGCTATACATCTGTTAACAAGATGAAGATGTACTTTTAGAATATTATCTTGTGTTATCATTTTGTGTGTGTGTTTGTGTGTGTTTGGTGTAGGTAAATGTGACCTAATAAACTACAAATGGAGGATTCACGGCATATGTGAGAAAACCAGTAAGTATGTGGAAGTGAGGGAACGTCGTGACCCCAGGTCATTCCTACAAATTATTACACAAGCCTGTCCCCTATGGGAATTACCAACAAAAGTACTTATGGGCATTTTGAAGTCACCAAGAGCAATTTCGTGGGATCCAGATTATTCTGTTGCAGAAGGCTGGTCTACTAGTGCCACTGAAAGTGATGGGGAGTCTTCTGCAAGCAACCAATGTGAATCCTCCAAGCTATCATATATTCTCAGTGGACAGGTGTGTTTTGAGTGTATATTTATTTGAGATGGCTCAGACCTTAGAGCATTATGTAGATTCCTGGGTCACAAAAAGACATTGATATTCACCTATAGGTGGCCATGGCCCGGAGGAAAGTTATGTGGACAGAACAGCGTTTTGCATTGTGTCAGGTTTGAGAATATCACATGTTGGAACAACTATATTGTTTTCAAGCCGGACATGCTGAGAAGAAGGTTCATGTTGCAGAGGAGGCAATCGGTGGTCTCCAAGACACTATGTGCCAACATGGTTTTCAGGTTGTTCTGTCTTTCCCTGATGCAATGAGAATCAGGATATAGTATTCATGATGTGACATATATTTACTAGCTGGCACATACCTATGATTAGCTACATATGTATGGCCCACTGTCCAGGTATGTATTGCTAGTCTGTACTAGTACTGGCCCATCTGTGAAATCACTGGCAGGAAGTTTCTTAGAGCAGCCTAGATAAGATTTGTTGCTTTGGCTCATTGCAATACTATTACATAATGAAGTGTGTAATGTCACGTTATGGTACTAACAAGGAACAAACAGCACACTTCAAGGCAATCTCCTTCCTCCACCCAGTATCTCAATGAGGACATGAGAGTGGCATCTTGAATTTTCCGAGCCTGCTGGTCCTGCAAGGGTGAGTTGCCACGGACGCTCTCAACTCAACAAAATGTAAACTATTTTGGGGTAAAGTTAAGCATTGTTACTTTTGGAAAACCACCATATGTAACTGTCTATGAGCAGGCCATGTTAGAGACATTAGTCATGAAATCCAATCGTGGATGCATGATAAGCAACTCTCTCATATATGACAAGGAACATAAGGAGGTTGAGGAGCAGTGGGGAAACGTAGGATGTGTGCTGTGGTCCGTATCATACTGTGTCCGTTTTCAGCGTAGTATGACAAGTCAGCCAGATATCTTTCTCAACTCCCGGACTCATGTCCATATACCTCACATACCTCGGCAGCTGCAAATTAAATCACCCATCTATGACGAGGAATGTGAGGGGTCAAGGAGCAGTGGGGAAATGTAGAACCAGTGTTACGGTCCGTATTCTACCCTGTTCACTTACAAGCATGGCCTGACGTGTCTGAGAAATGTCTCTCCAGTCTCTTGGACCTGTGCTCTCATATCCCAGCAGCTGTACAATTAATCACCAATACATGACGAGAAACGGATGTGACAGACGGACAGCCAGCATCAAAGAGACTGGATAGAGGCAAGGGTCGGGCGTCAGAAGAAGACAAAGAGGAGCTATCTAACAAGCAAATTCCTGCATCAAGGCATAAGCAACCCCGAGTAGACCCCTTTTCTGCTGAGTCCTCAAACACTCCATGTGAACCATCCAAAGTTGTACCACAGGATATGATGATCTGTCGGTCCAACAATTGATCCCTCAAACAACAGACATGACCAAAAAAGCAAAATTCTTGATACCCATTCAACCATCACATTGATCGACAACTCCTCACAGGATGTTTCTGCCTCAACATCCGAAGACCGAGAGGTGAAGAAAGATGTAAAGAAGGTGAAGTGTAAAGCAAAGAAATTATAACTCATTATTACGAGGCTTTATACATTGATTTTCTATGGAAATCCACAGACGTAGACCATCACAATCCTACTGATCACAAACAGTTAGTAGACCTGCAATAATACGAACACTAAAGTGTATGGCGTAAGGTAGAAATACACATTGAAAATATGGTCTTCAAATCACCACCATGTACCCATTGTGATTGAGTGTATCACCTCCAGGAACCCAACACCCATTATCTCCTCCGCCCTCAAATTCCCTGCTGATGTCTTCTAGTTGGCTCAGCTGCTCATTCATGCTTGCCTTCCTCCACTCCCTGAAGTTATCGACAGTCTGCCAGTTGTAAAATGACTTAATCGCCACCTTTTTCTTGTCATACTCGTCCTCAGGCAGCCTGACTTTAAGATTCTTCTTGTCCATTCCATCCAAATGTTACTTATGGTGATTTTTGCCCTCTTTTGATTGTTTTATATCATTATAGACTTTCTAGCGCTCTGCGTTACTTCTAACCATTGCCATTGAATTCCCCATGGTTGATTTCCCTATTGACCTTCTTTCCTCGAGTCTCTAGACCCTTGTGGTTGCTCTATATTGCTCTAGACTTTTTTCTTCGACTTGTGATTAGTTTGTCACACTTTGTGGCTGATTGTGGCTGCCAGTTGTTTGCTAGTATTTACAGCCACTCGACTCAACCCTTGGAGTCCTCTGTTCTGTTTCCTTTGGTTACTCACAGTGGACTCCAGGTCAGTAGCTCATTGTTGTTTGCTCAATATCATTCTTGGTTACTCACAGTGGACGCCAGAGTGATCTACAGTCCCTATTCAGTGGTTATCCCATCACTACAAGCTTTCTGTGCTGAGCTTCCTTGCCTCCCACAAATGCTACTCCTTGTGGAGGGGTGCATGTTATCCACCACACTCTCAATAGCAAGTTTTCCGCTGATAGTCCATGACAACCAGCTTGGCATCACACATGTTCCTCTTGCAGGCCAGGCACACAGATTCCTTGAGTACCACACTGGATATAGGCTTGTTGTTTGCTTGCAGAACGCACAGCCTCGGGCAACCACGAATGAGCGCTTTAAAAGCATGGTTAGTCAGATTGGCCACACTTGACTTACACTTGACACCATCAAATATTCTAGGGCCTGACTGGGTTGGGGTGAGTTCTCCCTGATCATCAATAAATATTAAAATTTTTTCTGAAATTTCTTGAATGATGATGAAGTTTCAGAAAAAAAAGTAAAAGACGCACTTGTTTATTTATGATCTTTTCCACAACCAAGACCACAAACTTGGATGTTGTAAATACAACAACTACCTGTGTGTACACAATGGCCAACAGGATCAAATCCTTCAGAAATGTGCTAAGCCCCAGGGACTGCCATCTCACCATCCACAGTGTTTTGAGTAAAACCCTTGACGTATCCAAGTCGGCCTTTGCTAGCTCTCAGCTTGACTCATTCACATACACAAGCCATCTGAGTCTGGGGCTCAAGATCAGAAATGTGCACATCAAGTCCCTTGTTGATGGTCCTGGAAGTCGCCTTTGAAATGCCATCTCTCTCGGCGGCAATGCACAATCACAAAATAGTTCATCATCACTCTCGTCGTCAGAATCCTCTCAGTCAGTGCTCCGTCCAGTAAGCACAACCCCTACTTATTACCTTCCTCTGCAGCCTGATCTCTTATCCCCTCAAGTCATCGGTGTTATGACTCCATCCTTCATGTTTGTTTCTCTTATCTTTGCAATAATCCATTATGTAGCAGCCGCTATTCAGATTCTTGGTTTCCTGGGTATTGCCAGAGTAAATATCGTGAAAAAGAAATCATGTGCTGCAGATACGTCACCCTGCACACACTTGCATTCATTGCAGTGTTTGCTGTCACTGCCATCTGGAATGATCATTTCTACTACCCATCACTCTAATGCCCAATTGACTTGCAAGACTACTTACCTCACATCCACTGCTGGCACCTCCTCAAAGGGCCAGACTCTCTGTAACATATTCTCATGGTTAGATGTTGGTCTGGTAGGCAGCACTTCAAGGGGTCTTTTTTCCCCTAGTTTAAGTGAGCGACACTGGGTGCAATTACAACCCATAAGCTTACCACATCCCCTATTAGTCAGATCTCCTCTTTGTCCTGTCATTGTTCAGTACTTCTCAACAACAAGATCATGAGAAGCAATGCTGATGCACTCAATAATTCAACCAACCGGCTGGTGGATGATATCCCAATGGCCGATTGGGGCAATCCCTGGGATTCTACAATATCCTATGACCTTGACAATGCTCGTGGTCACTGTCACACCAGGCAAGAGAGCACGGTGTCCACAATCATTACCATACTTCCTTTCCTTCCACGCAATGATGACGACACGGTGACATTGCTTGCCTAGCATACACGGCCTGGGTGCACCACACCACTACAACCAGCGACAGATTCAATGCGGCAACATGACTTGACTCGACACAACAAGAGACACCCCCATCCTCACCCTGCTCCCCACCATTGCAACAGAGGGTTGACAACACGACGAATGGTGCAATGGTACAATAAGTCACCTATCTATGACAAAGAACACAAGGGGTCGAGGAGCAGTGGGGAAACATAGGACATATGCTATGGTCTGTATCCTACTCTGCCCACTTACCAGTACGGCCTGATGAATCTGGCAGATGATCTTTCTCAACTCTTGGACTTGTGATCTCAAATCCCGGCAGCTGCATAATAAATCAACCGCCTAGTATCATGAGGAATGAGGAACATGAGATGGTCGAGGAGCATTGATGAAATGCAGGACATGTGCTGCGATCCGTAACCTACTCTGTCCCCTTTCAAACATGGCCCGACGAGTCGGGTTGATATCTCTCTCGACTCTCAGACCTATGCTCACATAACACCGGATGCTGCACAACAATTCACCCACCTATGATGAGGAACACGAGGGGTCAAGAAGCAGCGGAGAAACATAGGACATGCCAGTGTGCTGCAGTCTGTATCATATTCTGTCCATTTGCAAGCAGGGCCTGACGAGTCTGGCAGATGATGTCTCCATCAGCAAACCAGCCTTTTGGACCTTCGCACCACACAGATGTGACAGCTCGTGACAGCTCTTGACAGAATCCCAGTGCCCACATATCTCAGCAGCTGTAAATTACATCATCTATCTATGGTGGGGAATGCGAGAGGGTCATGGAGCAGTGGGGAAACATAGGATGAATGTTACGGTCTATATCCTACTATGTCTACTTAAAAGCACAGCCTGACAAGTCAGGCAGATGAGTCTCTCTCGACTCTTGGACCCATGCTCTCATATCCCAGCAGCTGTATGATCAGCTACCCATGGATGACGAGGAACGCGAGAGGGTCAAGGAGGAGTGGTGAAATGTAGGACGTATGCTACGGTCCATATCCTACCCTGTCCAATTATAAGCAAGAGCAGTAGGGAAACTTAGCATGTGTGTTATGGTCCATATCCTATTGTGTTTACTTACAAGCACGACCTGACAAGTCTGGTAGATGCCTCTCAACTCTCTGATCCGTGCTCCCATAACTTGGCAACTGCACAATAAAATCACCCACCTGCCAGTGACGAGGAACTTGGACGAGGAATGCGAGAGAGTCGAGGAGTACAGGGGAAACATAGCACTATGCTACTATCCTACTCTATTGACTTACAACCACGGCCTGACAAGTCTGGCAGATCTCTGTCTTGACTCCTGGAACTGTGCCACATAACTCTGCAGTTAAATCACGTACCTATGATGAGGAACGCGAGAGGGTCAAGGAGCAGCAGGGAAACATAGGACGAGTGTTACGGCCCATATCATACTCTGTCCATTTACAAGCACGGCCTGACCAGTCTGGCAGATGAGTCTCTCTCGACTCTTGGACCCGTGCTTTTATTACTTGGCGGCTGCACAAGAACTCACCCATGCATGACGAGTAATGGGAGAGGTTCTAGGAGCAGTAGGGAAACTTAGAAACTTACAAGCACGGCCTGATGGGTGTGGCAGATAAATCACCTACACATGTCGAGAAACGTGAGATGGTCGAGGAGCAGTGGTGAAACATAGGATATGTGCTGAATTAATGCACCTCTTCATTGTGAGTGGCAACAAATGAACGCGAATGCCATGGGACTGAACCTATGCTAGTTCAGCATGTTGATAACGTTGCATTCTAGCTTCTAGTCCTCCATGGTGGCCTACCTTCAGGTTTGGATCCAATGAACCAAAGCCAACAACACCATCACCGGGACCATTTGATAAGCACAGAAAGCTTGTAGTGATGGGATAACCACTGAATAGGGACTGTAGATCACTCTGGAGTCCACTGTGAGTAACCAGGAATGATATTGAGCGAACAACAATGAGCTACTGACCTGGAGTCCACTGTGAGTAACCAAAGGAAA
>JBBPOS010000451.1:0-23617 GCA_038091575.1 Leccinum subgranulosum
CAGACCCAGCATCTGAGTTCTAATAACATCTTGTTCTCTTACCACAACGTTCGATAACATCTCAACGCTGACACCTGGTGAGTACCGGTAGTCCTCTACCTCGGTAGTCTATGGTTTCTACAGTAGTGTCATTAGGGAAGAAGATCAGGAGATCATCCATGTAAATTACAAGCCCTCCTTCGGCAATCATGTCATACAAGGAGTCATTCATGAATCACTGGAAAATGGAGGGGGAATTATTCATGCCAAAGAACATGACTGTAGGTTCGAAGAGGCCTTTATGAGTGATGAAGGCGCCCTTCTATTGATCTCCGTCCTTGATGCGGATGTTGTTGTAGCCCCATCAAATGTCAAATTTGGTGAAGACCTTAGCTCCTTTGAGTTTATCGATGAGGTCTGAGATGAGGGGAAGAGGGTAGGCGTTGCGAGTGGTGTGGGAGTTTAGGTATCGATCGTCCTGACAGGGGCGAAGTTTACCATTTTTTTTTTTTTTACAAAGAAGAACAAAGAAGAGGCTTGGGGGGATTTGGAGAGTCGAATCTTTCCACTACAAAGGTTTTCTTCCAGGAAGGCTTCTGTGGCCTTCTGTTCATCAGGTGAGAGGGGGTATACCTTTTCTATTTTAGGGACAAAGGTATCATCAAGGTTTATGGTGTGATCATAGGGACGAGAGGGTGGAAGGCATGAAGAAGCTTCTTCGGAGAAGACAAACGAAAAAGCAGCGTATTCTGAGGGAAGAGTGGCCTTGGGTTTGGATTTCTCCGTTTCGATAGCTAGGTTGGTAGCGGTGGTAAGATGAGTGACTAGGGGGAACTCTTTAGGAATAAAACAAGAGCCACATCTCATTACCCGGCAAAGGACCCTATTGGCTTGGTTGAGGAATTGGGATTCAGTCTCAAACCCAAGGAAGCGATAAAGCTTTTTGTTGTGAATGGGGTGGACTTCGACATGGCGAGGTGGTTTTGTCATGGGAGGATTTCTAGGGGTTACTTTTGGGAAGTGGGTGTTGTGTTGCTCGAGATCAGCGATGTGTAGGTGGTATAAATCTGCGGATTGGTCTACGGATTCTGGGATGGTGAGTGTTTGTCTGTCCCAGTTGATGGTGGGATTAGCATTTCTAAGCCAAGGAAGACCTAGGATGACATTCTCATTTCCGCAATCCATGACGTGGAAGGTGACCTTTTGGTTGACCGTTCCAATATCAATGAAGAGGGTGGTGGAAAAGAGGATATCTCCCTTTCAGTTGGTAGACTGGTCAACATTGTGGACTCTGATGGGTATGGGGAGGCAATCTCAAGGGAGGTTGTGCTTTCAGACGAAGGCCCAGTTGATGCAGGAGATTTCTGCACCGCTGTCAATAAGAGCAAAGGTGTCTACAACTTTGAGAGAGTGCGAGGGAGTTACTAGTGAGATGGGAATTTTCATTGCTTTGGATGAAGAAGATACTAGTACAGGTGCACACGTAGCAGTGGGAGAACCTTGTGTCAAATGAGGTCTCCTTTTCAAAAATCCAGGGAGAAAGAGGCTTTTCCTACAACCTTTTCATTGTTATTGTCATCATCATTCTCTATCTCTTCTAGCTTGGGCAAGTCCTCTTTTTTGGCTTTAGTGACCTTCCTGGTTGTTCCTTTGAACGAAGAGGGGTTGGTCGAGAATGTGGAACAGGAGGTGGCATTGTGTCCTGCCTTTCTGCAGCGAAGGCAGAGTCCCTGTTTGAAACATCGCTCTCTCTCCGAGGGGGTAAGTTTAGGAATGTGGACAGCATCGACATCCATGGCATTAGGGTCTCATTCCTTGGTAGAGGAGGAGTGGGTAGGGATGAAAGGGCTGACGAAGGAACGTCCTTTGTGCTGCTGGGAGGTAAGGAAGGCTTGACGTTGTTGGTCATCGATCCTTTGAGTGTGAGAGTACTATTCGGCAATGGTGGTGGAAACTTTCTCCATGAGGTAGATCTTTTCTCATAAGGAAGGAGGAATGCCCAAGGAGAAGTAATGGCAAAGGGTAGATTTGTCAGTCATCTTGGAAGTGGCGACGTTGCTCTGAAATTGGGAGATGTATTGAGCGAGGGACATAGAGTACTTCCCAGGGGACTTCTCAATCATCCTCTAGGTGGTTAACCAGGCAAGGGCATTGGCTGCGGAGTTGGAGTGTTCGAAGCTCGCTTTGAACTACTTGACGAAATCCGCCCAAGTTCCCAGGCTAGTCTTCCCGGCGTCAATGAATTTAGCGGCATGGGTATCTGCCCAAGTAGCGGCGTTTCCAGATTTCATAAAGGAGAGGGCATAGCAGACCTTTCTGTTGTCTGTGTTGTAGATCTCCTTGTTGGTAAGCAGGTACCTGGATATCAATCGCAACCAGGGTAGAGCATTTTTATGATTGCCATTGTAGGATTTTGGTGGGGAGATGCGGAGTTCGACGGGTTTGGACAGAAGGGGAAGGTCTAGGTCTGTCTTGTCCTCGTCGCTGGAATGTTGAGGGGGGACATCTGGGGAGTCTGGGACTGAGTTTTCTCCTCTCCAAGCAGAGGTGGACAAAGAGTGCTGATGGGACGAAGTGGCTAAAAGGTTTCTAGGGATATAGGGGGTGTTCCGCTCTGGTCTTTGGTAGGGTGTTCGAGACGTGATGGTGTAGGCGGTTCACAGCAATGGTGACCACAGAGAAAAGCTAGAGCTTTTGTTATAGCTGGTCCGGATAGGGTCAAATGTAGACTTGGAGGGCAAAGGCTAAGACGAAGGATTGGCCGAGTAAGTGAAACGCTTGGTGAGACCCAAAGACTAAGTGCAAAGGCTAAGACGAAGGATTGGCTGAGCAAGCGTAATGCCTGGCGAGACCCGAAGACTAAGTATACTTACCGAGGAGGAACTCATGAAGAGTCACGTCACTCGAGGACTAAGGGCTAAGGACACACCCAAGAGGGCAGAGGATCGAAGGGACTTGAGGATTGGCTGAGAACTGGGTGATATCCCAAGTAGCTCTAGCTTGGGGTTTACAAATGACAAGATAGTCTTTAAGTACTAAAGAGATGGAACACAATGGAATCACGTGGAAAGGACGCGTCATCCGCAGTATAGATGAGTAAGAAGCTGCGGAGGATTAATCATATATGACAGATGGATGATAAAGCAAAGGCGTCATCATGAGTCAGAGAATAAATGATGACAGATAGCTGATGAAGCAATGACATCATCATGAGTCAGAAGATAAGAACAGAGATAGGGATAACTCGAAGAGGGGAATATTAGATCATCAGTGATATGAAACAAGATGAGAAATTGCTTGAGATCTATGATACAAGGTGAAGACAAAGTAGAGGCCATAAGCGAAGCAAAAAGAGAGAGAGAAAAGACATAGAGTGAACTCAGGAGACAGTTGTAACAGACACAAAGCCTCATCGTGCTGAAAGCACCACGCCACGAAGACATATCAGTAACTCTACCACTGTGACGACTTCATTTGCAAGTTTTCCTTTGTTTGTTTCAGACGTTGGACTTTGTACACTAGAGTAGAAAAAGCTCTTAATTGCAAGCAAATATCAAGTTGAATTTTCCGTAGGCGATATGTTACTGATGATGAAGAAAGCAAAGAAGAAAAATAATTATACTTCATGGAATCAGAATTTGTTCTTGTGGATGCATTCTCGCTGTTCCATGGCAGGAAACTGAATAGCGTCAGTGATGGCGAGGACCATTCCACCATCATCGTGAAGGTCTATGAAAAGCATATCATGCCATTAATGGGTCAGCAGAAGTTCTGCCAGTACTATCATTACCATGCTGGAAAATCTGAAGGATGGCGGTATAAACTCATTTGGTGTCATGATTTCTGCTGAATTCTGATGTGATCTCTCTGATCAAAGTCCTTGAGGAGCTCAGTTTACGATCAAGTGCACTGTATCTTCTGATAAGCAATGGGATGTGAACGTGGATGAACGTCAAAGCTATATCACCAGGGTGACTGAAGCTGCCAGAGCATTTGTTCCCGTGCCCGAAGTTGTCAGTATATTGAGCAGGGTGGTTGACATTGGCCCAAGGGTTGCAACTGGGTTGATGATGTTCGATCAGATGTTTGGCATTCTGTTACAAATAATTGACCTGTTCAACAAGGTCATGGCTAGTAGCATCAGGAGAATGGCGAAGAGCTGATATAACTAGATGGTTTTTATAAATACTCATCATTATGCCATAGAAATGATAAGCATTTATAATTATTGAAAATTGATTTCCATACTGAAAGCACATTATCTATACTGATATGTATTCATCATTAAGATGGCTGATTACCAATAAATGATCATTTATTGATTATTCAATATCATTCAAATAATAAAAGATAATGAATCATCATCATATAATAATCAACTAACATCACTCTGATGGTTCATGAGCATGCAATATCATATGATGATCACGCAATATCCACATGTAAAATACAAACATAATTTGATCAAATGTTAGATGTCTGGCAAGATTATCATCAAGCATACCAACCCTCTCAATCAAAATATTCCATTATCAATAGCAGAGAATTGATATACATGATAGTTCTAATAGATATCCATCATTATTCCATGGAAATCATATGCATATATAATCATTGAAATTTGATTTCCATACTGAAGGCACATTATCTATACTGATATGTATTCATTATTAATATGGCTAATGACTGGTAAATGATCGCTTTTGATCAAGCATATAAACTCTCTGAACCAAAATATTCCATTACCAATAGCAGACAATTGATATACTAGATACTTCTGATCAATACCCATCATTCTTCTGTGGAAATAATAATCACTGAAAATTTATATCTATACTGGAGGCATATAATCTATACTGATGTGTATCCATCATAATGATAGCTGATGACCAATCAGTGATCATTTGTTGATATTTTTCTATACTATTCAGATGAAGAAAAATAATCAACCACCATGCGATGATCAACACTTTGAGAGAACACCATCTACATTGAATGGAGTTACCTTTCATGATTTAACTGATGTCTATTCAATTCAGATGGCCAGTGGCCAATGAGTGATCATTGATTAGTAATTCTATATCATAATTGTCAGGGAAATCATTATGCCATGGAAATGATAAACATTGATAATCACTGAAAAGTCACATTCATACTGAATCATCCTGAAGGCATAAATCTACACTTGTATGGATTCATAATAATGATGGCTGATGACCTAGGAATTATCATTCATGAGAATGAAAACCATTTGTGAAGTGCTGATTTAACCTAATAGTCTAGACAATCACATACAATTATGCTGTAGAAATAATATATATTGATAAGGGATGAGAGACTGTTATCTTTTGGAGGATGGATGATCTATATTAATATGTAGGTATCTTTGTGATAAATCATTATCAGCACATAATAAATTATTGCTATCCATTATCTGTATTTTGGAATATATTTTCTTATTTCAAAACATGAACAAGGCCATAGTATGATAGTATCATTGTCAACTATCCCAAGCATCCCAGACAAAATAATTTATCTATGTTTTTTTTTTCATGTTAGAATGAGAATGAAAACAATTTGTGAAGTGCTGATTTAACCTATCAGATAGTTCTGACTATCAAGCACATTCAATTATGTTATAAGTGATGAGAGTCTATTAGCCTTGGAGGTGTTGATCTATATTAATATGCAGTTATATTTGTGATAAATTATTGATAAAATATGGTCAGAAGATTGAAATTACTATGTATTTTCTGTATTCTGGACTACAGACCTTTATTGCAAAACATGATCAAGGCCTAACCCTCCTTGAATCTTAAGTAGGCTTGTCATTTTCAACCATTCCAGACAACATAATCTATTGATTCTTCTTGTCAGAATAAGAACCAAGACAATTTGTGAAGTACTGATGTAATTTGATAGTTCTGTAGAAAGCAAATACAATCATGTTATGGAATGACAAAAAATTGTAAGTAATGAGATCCATGGCATTCTATTATATTGTGCTCTGGAGCTGCAGTGCTTGCTTATCCACATGTTTTTCCTTCATTCTGGCTCACTGCACCTCACCGTAGCTTTGATGTTGTGAAACCCATGCATCACACCACTGCTCAATATGGCACTCCTTTTTTGCCCCTCAGCTTGAACAGATTACAGCCATATGAGGCTGCCAGTGATCCGTGCAGCACTCATAGTATGCCCGCAATAGCTCAGCAGTGATGTGCACCAGCACACTCCTGGGCCCCTCATCTCCCCTGGCTAGATCAGGAAAATACACTGTCTACACATACTATATTGTGTTACTTTTGGTGATTTTCGCCCTCTTTTGCTCGTTTTATACCATTATAGACTTTCTAGCGCTCTGCGCTACTTCTAACCATCGCCATTGGATTCCCCATGATCGATTACCCTATTGACCTTTTTTCCTCGAGTCTCTAGACCCTTGTGGTTGTTCTATATTGCTCTAGACTTCTTTCTTCGACTTGTGATTAGTTTCTCACGCTTTGTGGCTGATTGTGGCTGCCAGTTGTTTGCTAGTATTTACAGCCACTTGACTCAACCCTTGGAGTCCTCTGTTCTGTTTCCTTTGGTTACTCACAGTGGACTCCAGGTCAGTAGCTCATTGTTGTTCGCTCAATATCATTCATGGTTACTCACAGTGGACTCCAGTGGACTCCAGAGTGATCTACAGTCCCTATTCAGTGGTTATCCCATCACTACAAGCTTTCTGCGCTTATCAGCCATTGCACTCCAGCAACTTGTCATTCACCATTTGCAAGTTGTGTGTGAGTTCTGCAAATTATGGCCGCACCAAATTACCAGTATGATCAACAAAGCTAAACAACATGGTACTCTGGGTTATTTCATTCAAGGCCTGCTGGACACAGCAGGGCTTAGCTCCGGTGCAGTTGTGGTTAAAGCCATGTCCCAACTTGACGTTGCGAGGGATTTGCAGGATTAGGAATTGGCCTTTGGGAGTGATCCAATTAATGATTGGACCTTTCATTCCCTTTGTGTTATTGGCGCCTCTCTGAATCTGCAACAGTCAATGCTGGGCATAACCATATGTCAGTGATGATGAGACGTACAAGGTCTGCAATTGCGACTGCCTTTTCTCTGAGGACTCCATAAGCCTGTTCTCTATCTCTAGCACTGTGCAAAGAAGTTCATGAAAAACAGAGAGTTCCTTCCTTTTACTGCAGGACAAGTCATGAATCATCAAAATAGTGCAAGGTTATTGACAATGTATGCTACCGCCAAGGACACTTCCAGAACATTGTCGGACATTGATTGGATCCCGTTTGTGATGAGGGTCTGCATGTAGCAGAACACATGCACAGCCCTGCCAAAGTGGCACCCATGGTGAACTAATGGGTCTTGAGTCGTCCTATAATATCGATAATATAATTAAATTATAGTTATAACGGTAAAAGATACAATCGACTGTGAAAACTTACGGTTTTGTTCTAGGCCCCAATTCCAAAGCAGATGACAAATGCTTCCTACCACATAAGATAGACTGTTCCGACTCGGAACAGTCAGTAGTGCTGGTACCTGCCAGTGTGGACATAGAAACAAGTAAGACATTTGCGATTTGTATTATCTTTATATATACAGTACGCTGTGTGGATCTTCATGCTCAACGTTGCTGCCGGAGTTCATTTGCATTCTCTGTTGTGAGGTGAGAAAATATCTGAATAATTGAATTGTAGGTGTATCAACATGGCATAACAACGGGATTTTTGCACCTGAGAAAATCTGCTGCTGAGCACCACAAGTTAGCCATTGTCCCACCTGTAAGAGAGTCGATCACTCCTTTGCATTCTCTTTTGTGAGGTGAGAAAATATCTTAATGATGGATAGGTGCATCAACATGGCATAATAATAGGCTTCTTGCAGGTGAGAATTAATCTAGCTGCTACTAGCTAGGCTAGCACACCAACTTGAAGGCCCCACAGGCACTAATGGTGGTAATGCAATTTGGGTGGTGGAAAATACACATTCTGAAGCCATGCGAAGTTGAATGGCATCAATCCAGTCAATACTCATTGAGATAGAAATATTGTGTGACAATAGAGCATGACAATGCTGAGTACTGCCACAGCGGAGTATCATAGGCTCTGTCTGTTGTGTAACAGCCAGTCATTCAAGTGAACTTCATTCAATTGCTAATCACTTTAGCAATCAATCTGAATGATGGCTTGGCGAGCTCACATCATGTATAGTCGGCTCTGAGGTCAGTGCTCGCATTCTAGGCGACTGGCAAGCTCTACTTAAATACCTGTTGTATTACAATGGTGATTACAATCCTCAATCACGATGGTATCCTCAATGGTCATGGGTGCCTTTGACACGTTGGCAGTGCTGCTGCAACTGACCCTGTTTGTTGCTTGTAACCTGGATGTTGGACAGCAGCGCCATGAGAATGCCAGCCCTTATAAGCAATGACTTGTTTATATGATAAACCCTTGGCGCTGATTGATAACTCAGATGTGCTTAGATACTGCAGATACCGAGCTCCCTCGAAACACCCTCAACTCGGATCTGATCCAAGTTCCTCTGATGATTCGAGCAGATATTCAACAGGCTTGGTGTTATTCAAGCAAATGGTGTCTACTCTCTGTAAGGAGATACGGCCGATGAACACTCAGCTAGGACAGAGCTTAGGGGACCAGGGAGCAAATCTGAGTGAGGGTTTGTGTATTAGTCATGTCGGCACCTCTCAAACTTTCTGCAGGGTGTGTCGGTGTTACCATACATCGTGAGGGGCCAAGTCAGTACACTGTCATGTAGGATTTCAAAGCAAGGCCCATGGATGGGTATGTTTTAAATAAAGAGAAGCTCATAGTAGTACGAAGTAGTACTTGTGATTTTCGCCCTCTTTTGCACATGTTATATTATTATAAACTTTCTAGCGCTGTGTGCTACTTCTAACCATCGCCATGGGATTCCCAATGGTCGAGTTACCTATTGACCATCTTTCCTTGAGTCTCTAGACTCTTGTGGTCCCTCGATATTGTTCTAGACTTCTTTCTTCGACTTGTGATTAGTTTCTCACGCTTTGTGGCTGATTGTGGCTGCCAGTTGTTTGCTAGTATTTCCAGCCACTCAACTCAACCCTTGGAGTCCTCTGTTCTGTTTCCTTTGGTTACTCACAGTGGACTCCAGGTCAGTAGCTCATTGTTGTTCGCTTAATATCATTCTTTGTTACTCACAGTGGACTCCAGAGTAATCTACAGTCCCTATTCAGTGGTTATCCCATTACTACAAGCTTTCTGCGCTTCTCAAAGTTGAGTTGCAAGAGCATGACCCAGGCATCGCAAAGAATACAGAGTTGCCAGCAGCAGCATCTGGACGAGGTCAACGATTAATATCCTCGGTCTGGAAGGCAGCCTTGACTTTATCCTTGTCCAGATCAGTGAGAAGCGCAAGAGATCAGGTGAAGTATGAGTAGTCCAGTCCAAGGGCTCGAATCATCGACATACAAGCCAACTCAGCGTTCAAGGTTTTGATATCAAAGGTAGAGGGTCGAAGCTCCTGAATCCTGGCCATAGCCTGCTCAACTCGGCCAATCAGTGCTGTAAGCATCTCATCAGGACGCTTCCTGATGCGAAAGAACTCATCATAGGCCAACAGTGAATAGCGTTGATGTGAGGCGATCTTGAGTGATAAGGACTTAGTGATAAGCGCAGAAAGCTTGTAGTGATGGGATAACCACTGAATAGGGACTGTAGATCACTCTGGAGTCCACTGTGAGTAACCATGAATGATATTGAGTGAACAACAATGAGCTACTGACCTGGAGTCCACTGTCAGTAACCAAAGGAAACAGAACAAAGGACTCCAAGGGTTGAGTCCAGTGGCTGTAAATACTAGCAAACAACTGGCAGCCACAATCAGCCACAAAGCGTAAGAAACTAATCACAAGTCAAAGAAAGAAGTCTAGAGCGATATAGAACAACCACAAGGATCTAGAGACTCGAGGAAAAAAGGTCAATAGGGTAATTGACCATGGGGAATCCAATGGCGATGGCTAGAAGTAGCGCATAGTGCTAGAAAGTCTATAATGATATAAAACGATCAAAAGAGGGCGAAAATCACCAAAAGTAACAGTAGCTAACTACTGATTATCTTCGTCTTTAGAAGATCTGAGCAGCCAGGGAAAGCTCCAAAGGCACCCGGCAACAATGGGTCACAGTGAGTTGATCTCACCCCCATCCTTCTATTTATCCTAACCACCTCAACGCCCCACCCCCGTGTTACTTATGGTGATTTTACCACCTCAACGCCCCACCCCCATGTTACTTATGGTGATTTTCACTCTCTTTTGATTTTTTTATATCATTATAGACTTTCTAGTGCTGTGCGCCACTTCTAACTATTGCCATGGGATTCCCCATGGTCGATTACCCTATTGACCTTCTTTCCTCGAGTCTCTAGACCCTTGTGGTCACTCTATATCGCTCTAGACTTCTTTCTTCAACTTGTGATTAGTTTCTCACACTTTGTGGCTGATTGTGGCTGCTAGTTGCTTGCTAGTATTTACCGCCACTCGACTCAACCCTCGGAGTCCTCTGTTCTGTTTCCTTTGGTTACTCACAGTGGACTCCCGGTCAGTAGCTCATTGTTGTTCACTCAATATCATTCTTGGTTACTCACAGTGGACTCCAGATTGATCTACAGTCCCTATTTAGTTATTATCCCATCACTGCAAGGTTTCTGCACTTATGACCCAGGACAGCATGGACTCAACAACAACAACAACGAAGGTGCATGCCGTAGCCTCAGTCGTCATCATCGTATTCATTGGTATAATATGCTGCTGCCGTTCTGCTTAAGATACAGCGTGAGCCACTCAAAATCATTGAGGTCAAAGGGAAAGCTGTGGAAGACTGTGATCAATATCTCGAGGTAAGCAATGCCCTTTTATTGGTTATTTAACCAATGTCGTCGATGCTGATTGGCGGTCTATAGGCATATTTCCCTGGGGTAGGTTTTTGTAGTTTTTTGATCCACAAACGGAGTGAACCTTGTTGATGGTTCTCAGACTGTGTTTACTGCCAATTACTGATCGTGGTACAAACTGGGTATGGAAGATGGTTGCATCATCGGCCTGTGGCCGGGCTTGTCTCTACATGTAGTACGTGCCCTCGAGCATTGCCACTGGGAGAATTATAACTACAGATATCTGGATGATGCCTGGAACTGGTTTTATTGGCTTGGAGGTGGTTTGACATACAACAAAAAGTACATAACAGGCAATCATAGGTAGCAGGTTGGCATGACCAGTCACGACGGTCTGTGTCATAACAGCAATGTTGAATCACAATGTTTGCACCAGCCGCAACCCATGGATATCACAGATAGGCATAGTAACAAAGTTGTTGGTGTTCGGAGGTACACATATTTAGAGGACATCCCTGCATTAGCCAGTTTTGGGGAAAGTTTTGGGGAAAGTTTGGCACGTGTGATCAGCCGGTGGCAGTAACTACCATTTTTGGATGGCGCACACCTTGCCCATCCAAGTTCCACCATTTTCCCACTGAGCTCAATAGCTCAGTGGTATCCGTTGAGCAGCCTTTGACTGGGGGGGCTGTCTGTTCAACTGTCAACTTCATATCCTTGTCCTTCACTACATGACATTTAGAAGGCAAATCCTCATCTGTTTACACCACCTGCACCTGCACCTTCATCTTCATCTGAGTCACTTCCCCGCTCTCTGTCTCTAGTACCTTTTGTATGGTCACCAACACCTCCACATCAGAGTTCACCGGCAATGGATATTTTTAATATCCTCTGTCTCCAGAGTCAGAATTTGGACACCCAGACCATCCAGGACCATCCACGGCATCCATGATCCACTACATTTCCTTTAGCACGCATAATACATCAACTTGATCCTCTGCGGTTAACCAACTTCAAGTCTGAGGCTCATGCTGTGTGCACCAAGTATATTCCTGTGATTGCAGCACGTGTCGTGTACCCGGCATATCTGGAGCTTGTCCTCCTCTCTGGCATGATCTTTTTCTGCTCTCTTCATTGATATACTTTGTAGTTCCCCTCTCGTATTCTGGTTTACAAGGCTCAGTGTGGCGTATGTCATGTGCCCGGAGTACCCCTACTCTCCTGGCAATCTTCTTGATATGCACAATTGCCCCAGAGTCCCATGACTGTGCCATGTAGTGCATCCACACTACTGTTTAATAGATGCTCAAAATGATTCGACACCAGCTGCCTGTTACAGCTGGCCCGGATAGGGTTGGATGTAGACTTGGAGGACAAAAGCTAAGACAAAGGAGTGGCCGAGCAAGCGTAACGCCTGGCGAGACCCGAAGACTAAGTGTACTTTCGAGGAGGAACTCACAAAGACTCACGTCACTCGAGGACTAAGGACTAAGGATATACCTAAGAGGGCAGAGGATCGAAGGGACTTGATGGTTGGCCAAGAACTAGATGATATTCCAAGTAGCTCTAGCTTGGGGTTTACAAATGAGAAGATAGTCCTTAAGTACTAAAGAGATGGAATGCGATGGAATTACGAGGAAGAGACGCATTATCCGCAGTATGGATGAGTAAGAAGCTGCGGAGGATTAATCATACATGACAGATGGATGATGAAGCAAAGGCATCATCATGAGTCAGAGAATAAATGATGACAGATAGCTGATGAAGCAACGACGTCATCATGAGTCAGAAGATAAGAACAGAGAGAGGGAAAGCTCGGAGAGGAGAATGTCGGATCATTGGCGATGTGAAACAAAATGGGAAATTGCCTGACATCTATGATACAAAGTGGAGATGAAGTAAAGGCAATAAGCAAAGCAAAAAGAGAGAGAGAAAAGATATAGTAATAACTCTGGAGACAGTCATAACATTACCTCCCTTGTAGCCTTGGAGTCACCGACCCAAGCGTTAGTAGTCAATCCGCGTCCAGGCGTGTTCATCACACATGTTGGCATCTGCTTCGCCATTGTAAATGTCCTCTTGGTCGTAATCATAGTCTGGGAATGGAGAGCGACCGATGAGGGGAGAATGGATAGGGGGAGGGCAAACACGATGAGACGAGGTAGATCCTCAAGGAGGACGAAAAGGTCTGGCACGACCTCCGCCAGATTGTGCGGAGCGATAAGAGGAGCGAGATGACAATGAGGACGAGGAGGAGGCAGAGGAAGAAGGGCATGCAGGGCGACGTCTGAGGGGACAGGCTCCTTGAGAGTGTCCTGGGGTGGTTCGAAGGCAGAGAGGACATTTATAGTGGGGGCAGTCGATGCCGATGTGGCTAAGATGTCTGCATGTGCAGCAGGCTTTGTGGTAAAACCTGTGAGTTCAATCCACTGGAAGATCAAGTTCCCTATCGAGTCTCACTTCCACCGAGTTCATGATGGCTTCTTCTCAGGTGTTCAGCGGAAGGGAGGACACCAAGGGGGTCGACACGAGAGAGGAGGAAGAGAGAGGGGACTGATAAGCAGGATCAGTACCTTCCAGGTGTTCCTCATCATCACTGGTCACAGAGACCGAGTTGTGGACTGACTCGATGGCATCTACAGCTGCCTTAATTTCCTCACGCCCTCGAGGAGAGGGTGGGGGCGGTGAGGGGATGAAAGGTATTTTGACTGGGAAGGAAAGAATCGCCTGTGGGCTGACCGCTTCTATCTCAGCAGAGATGCGGACATGGAGGGGAGGGCGAGAGAGGCCAGGTGGAGAAGAGGAAATAGTAAGGGGAGTTGAATAGACGGTCATCTCAACCAGAAATTGATCTAGGTCAGTGACAAACTCAGTCATTCCGAGTTGATGCATGGCAGAGAGGAGGTGTTCAGCAACTACCTTCTGAATGAGAGTAACCTGGAAGGAGAGAAACATGGAGTGGGAGTCAGGAGAGTTCCGTAAATTTGAGGTGATGTTTTCGAGGCGGGAAGTGTGGATGTAGGTGTTATACAAGCAATGGAGAGGGGAGTCAACATTGGCATGGGCATAAATGTCCTTGGTGTAGCGAGCATCATGTAGATAGAGACGAAGCTTATTCAAAGCTTCGAAGGAGGCGTTGTCCGATCTTAGCTTACTGGCATAGAGGGGAACGTCTACGGCCTGTATATGATTGGCGAAAGAGGAGGCGAACTGTGGGCCTCGATCAGATATGATTTTGTTGTATAGTCTGAAGCATTTGTAGACTTTGTGGAAGAAAGAGTGGCTATCCCTTCGGTGGTGATGGTTTTCTTGGTAGGACAGAGAATCACCCCCTTTGTAAGCCTGTGGTCGACCACAGGGAAGAGGAGGGAAGGTTGGTGATGAGGTCACAGGAGATCTGCTGAAAGGAGCGGGAGGAGGTGGACTTAATTGGGGTGAGGGGAGGAACGGTCGGGTGGATGTTTGCCTGGTCAAGAAACTCATTGAGAAACCTGATGGTGTATATGCGGTCGATCCGGGAGAAGGAGTGGGTGTTGCTGCTGAAGGTATATGCCTGTGCCCATGTGTTTGGGTTATCATGGTGTCAGGTGTCTTGGACGTTGGGCTGAGGCACGGTAAGGACGAGCTTGCCAATCATTCTCGTGAATCTAGTCACCAAATCAGTTGCACACAGCTCTTGACACGGACCAGATCAGGTCATTTGATGGATGGCTCTCGTTTTGTATGTTGTTGCATCTCATCTTGATCTGCCTCAATTTGTTGATCACCACGGATAGTAACAAGCAGTACTGATACTCGGGCCCAGTGCAATTGATAATGCCACACGAACGCTCATCAATCACGGATGGCTTGCAATAATGTGCGGGTTGTTCTTTTCACTCAGGCATAGCACGATAGTAATTGTGGTGGTATGTTCTTTGTTCCCAATTCTTATTGAATCCTGTTTTGACATGCTGGCTCTGGGCAGAATGTGGCTCTAGTGATCAGCACGAGCATCTATGACAAACTAAGTGGTGTCGGTAACGTTGGGTCAATAGTTGGTGGGTGCGTATCACTGTCCGACATGCTATTTTCATAACCTCTTGTAGGGACGGCAATCAGTGGATCATTCTTGTTCATTGTTGGTCTCGCTAATTTGATCATTCTGTATAAAATCCTATGTTATCGTCGTCATCAGGTATGTCAATCACCCAAATCTATTTTTGATATATGTACTCATAATCGAATGGACAGGCGAGACGTAGACTAGATTCAGAGCAGGGGGAGATGAATGAGGAAGTTGCGCCCAAGCAGGGCATGCTGATGATGCGACTACTTGGACCTTTGGTCAACTTTGTGAATCGCTCCTGGAAGGTAAGTACATCTATGCAGAGTTGAGGTGTCAGGTACTTAATCAGTCAATTATCTATAGATGTATCCTATCAGTATTCTATTTCGTCTGGGTGAGCCTTGTGATTTCCCTCGTAGGTGAAGAGAGAATTATTTGTGTGATATGAAGGCTTTGATACAGCATTGTTGATTGTACTGTTTGCTATCTCTGTACTAGCCAAGGGTGGCAAGAACAACTCACGTATACCGCTCTTGGAAGTGATTATATTGCCTGTGAGGCATTATTACGCCATCTCCCTTGATCAATGTGATTCACTACTGCACAGGTATTGTTTACGACAGGGATGGCTTTGGTGGATTCACTCAATTCCATACTGATATTGTATTCATACACTGAATTCGCTCACCATTTATGGAAGATTTTCGAGTGCAGCAGTTCTGGGTCTGAAGGCGCAGACGCACGACCTGTGGATGTTCATTGTGAAGCAGAAAAGGCAGCGGAGGGGTGCCCAGGGACAGTAGTTGTTGAGCAGATTAACCAGTCCGGTGATGCAATCAAAATGGTGGATGATGCAAAACAGGATGGCAATAGGGGCGGAGCAAAGAAGATGTTGATCAGACGAAGCACGCTATCGGGACTGAGTATCGTACTTATGATGATGAGCATCTTGCTTGCGTTTAGGTGAGCAAGAGAAGATGGGATCAAAGACATGGCCGATCAGAGATTATGGGACTGATTGGACAATATTGTGGCAAGTGTAAAGCGGCAGCATCGGCTCCTGATGGTGGTGGACTTGCCGGCAAGTGGTGGAGGGCGTGGGCAGAAGTAAGTGGAGCGAGTGTTGTGATGGTGATTGATTGGGACGGCAAACTGCATGGTGAAAGAGGCTGGTTTCCAAGCAACTATGTCAGCATAGACGAACGCATCATCTCTCTGACAGAGGAACAACTTCGCCCCACCATGAGTCCCATTTGTTTATTTCGGCCGCTTTCCATTAATTTGTATCACAGCCCCACCAACCCTCCCAGGCTAGTTTTTCCAGCATCAATGAATTTGGCGGTATAGGTATCTGCCCAGGTGGCGGTGTTTCCTGATTTCATAAAGGAGAGGGCATAACAGACCTTTTGGTTGTCTGTGTTGTAGATTTCCTCATTGATAAGCAGGTATCTGGATATTGAGTGTAGCCAGGGCAGGGCGTTTTTATGATTGCCATCGTAGGATTCTGGTGGGGAGATGCGGAGTTTGACAGGTTTGGACATAGTAGTAGAAGATGACTGGGGTCTGGGTACTAAGATGGGGCTCTGAGAAGCGAAGATGTTTCCACTAGGGGTGTAAGGGGAGGGGGAAGGGGCAGTGGGGGCTCGAGGGAGGACTAGGCTGGATGAGAGCTGGTGGGTGAGTTTTGTGTTGAGGGAAAGAGTTTCTTCCTGTTCTTCGTTGGATAGAAGGGGAAGGTCTAAGTCTGTTTTATCCTCATTGCTAGAGCATTGAGGAGGAGCGTTTGGGGAGTCTGGAGCTAAGGTTGCTTCTCTCCAAGAAGAGGTGGACAGAGAATGCTGATGGGACAAAGTGGCTAAAAGGTTTCTAGGGATGGAGGGGGTGTTCCACTCCGGTCTTTGGTAGGGGTTTCGAGACGTGATGGTGGGGGCAGTTCACAGCGATGGTGACCGCAGAGAAAAGCTAGAGCTTTTGTTACAGCTGGCCCGGATAAGGTCGGATGTAGACTTGGAGGGCGAAGGCTAAGACGAAAGATTGGCCAAGCAACGGTAACGCTTAGTGAGACTCGAAGACTAAGTGTATTTATCGAGGAGGAGCTCAAGAAGAGTCATGTCACTCGAGGACTAAGGACTAAGGACACACCCAAGAGGGCAGAGGATCGAAGGGACTGAGAGACAAAGGGACTCGAAGGTGGGCTGAGAACTGGGTGATATTCCAAGTAGCTCTAGCTTAGGGTTTACAAATAACAAGATGGTCCTTAAGTACTATAGAGATGGAATGGAATAGAATCGTGAGGAAGGGACGTGTCATCCACAGTATGGATAAATAAGAAGCTGCAGAGGATTAATCATACATGACAGATGGATGATGAAGCAAAGATGTCATCATGAGTCAGAAGAAGAATGATGACAGATAGCTGATGAAGCAATGACGTGATCATGAGTCAGAAGATAAGAATAGAGATAGTGTTACAGCCGGCCCGGGTAGAGTCGGATGTAGACTTGGAGGACTAAGGCTATGACGAAGGAGTAGCCATGTAAGCATAACGCTTGACAAGACTGAGAAGGCTAAGATGAAGGATTGGCCAAGCAAGCGTAATGCTTGACGAGACCTGAAGACTAAGTGTACTTATCGAGGAGGAGCTCACGAAGAGTCATGTCACTCGAGGACTAAGGACTAAGGACACACCCAAGAGGGCAGAGGATCAAAGGGACTGAGGGACGAAGGGACTCGAAGGGTGGGCTGAGAACTGGGTAAGATTCCAAGTAGCTCTAGCTTAGGGTTTACAAGTGACAAGACAGTCCTTAAGTACTAAAGAGATGGAACGTGATGGAATCATGAAGAAGGGACGCATCATCCGCAGTATGGATGAGTAACAAGCTGCGGAGGATTAATCATACATGACAGATGGATGATGAAGCAAAGGCGTCATCATGAGTCAGAAGATAAAAATGGAGATAGGGATAACTCGGCGAGGAGAATGTCGGATCCTCGGCGATGTGGAACGAGATGAGAAATTGCTGGAGATCTATGATACAAGACAAAGACAAGGTAAAGGCGATAAGCGAAGTAGAAAAAAAGAGAGAAAAGACTTAGTGAGAACTCAGGAGACAGTTGTAACATTACCCCCCTTGTAGCCTTGGAGTCACCGACCCAAGCTTTAGTAGTCAATCCCTGTCCAAGCGTGTTCGCTGCACATGTTGGCATCCGCTTCACCATTGTAAACATCCTCTTGGTTGTAATCATAGTCTGGGAATGGGGGACGACCGATGAGGGGACGGTGGATAAGAGTAGGGTGAGTACGACGAGATGAGGTAGATCCTCGAGGAGGACGAAAAGGTCTAGTGCGACCTCAGCCGGATTGTGCGGAGCGATAGGAGGAGCGGGATGATGATGTGGATGTAGAGGAGGTAGAGGGGGAAGGGCGTGTGGGTTGATGTCTGAGGGGACAAGCTCCTTGAGAATGTCCTGGGGTGGTTCAAAGGCAGAGAGGACATTTGTAGTGAGGGCAGTTGATGTGGATATGGCTAAGACGCCTGCAAGTGAAGCAGGCCTTGTGGTAAAACCTATGGGATCGATCTACCGGAAGGTCGTGTTCCCTATCAAGCCTAGCCTCAACCGAATTTAGAACGGCAATCTCACGGGCTGTTGGAGGGAGGGAGAATGCAGAAGGGGTCGAGGCAACAAATGGAGAAGGAGAAGAGAACTGATAAGTGGGGTCAATACCCTCTAAGTGTTCGTCATCATCACTGGTCACTGAGACCGAGTTGTGAACTGCCTCGATGGTTTCGACTGCTGCTTTGATTTCCTCAGATCCAAGAGGAAATTCGGGTAGGGGTGGTGAGGGAACAAAGGGTATTTCAACCAGGAAGGGAAGAATTGCTTGCGGGCTAACTGCTTCGATCTCGGCAGGGATACGGACATGGAGGGGAGGGCGAGAGAGGCTGGGTAGGGAAGAAGGAATAGGAAGAGGAGTCGGATAGATGGTCATCTCAGCCAGAAATCGATCTAGATCGGCGACGAACTCGGTCATTCCGAGTTGATGCATGGCAGAGAGGAGGTGTTCAGCGACTGCCTTCTGAACAAGAGTGACTTGGGAGGAGAGAAATGCGGAGTGGGAGTCGGAAGAGTTCCGCAAATTCGAGGCAATGCCTTTGAGGTGGGAGGTGTGGATATAGGCATTATACCAGGAGTGGAGCGGGGAGTCGACATCGGCATGAGCATAGATGTCCTTGGTGTAGCGAGCATCATGTAGATAGAGACGAAGTTGATTCAAAGCTTCGGAGGAGGCGTATGTAGATAGAGACGAAGTTGATTCAAAGCTTTGGAGGAGGCGTCGTCAGATCTTAGCTTACCAGCATAGAGGGGAACGTCGACTGCCTGTATATGGTACAAAATGGAGCGAGCTGGGAGGAGAGGAGAGTCGGTGCGCCATGGGATAGCAGGTTCATTGTCTAGAGTCTGGGTGGGAGGGGAGGACGGAGGAGAGTCGAGATCATCCGGGCCTAGAGGTTTTCCACTAAGAGAGCTAGGGAGACAGCCTCCAGCCAAAGGACTGGTAGGAGAAACAGAATGACGAGGAGAAGGAGGTAGGGAAAGAGAAACGGAAGATGCGGTAGAAATAGAATCAGTGGAAACATAGCTAGACATTTCGAGGAACGGTGAGGAGACAGTGTTGGTTTATGACAAAGAGTTTGTTTTTGGGAATGCGGTGGGATGAGCTTTCTTATATGTGAGGAGGGTTGTTTTGGCATGTTTTAGTTCTCATTCTGTGATCCAGGTGTCTTCTTCGGCCGTGTATCCTTTTCATCAGATCAGATAAAGGTGATTGTTAAGGGGGCCCTTGTGACGCAAGATCCGCAGTATTTCAAATTCTTCTGCGCCTTCAATATAAGATCAGGCAGTGGGGTAGGGAAGTTCGGACCGTATATGGGGTTTTCGTGATAGGGCAATAAGAGGGAGGTGTGGAACACGTTGTGGATGCTCCAGGTTTTAGGGAGGCGCATCTAATTGGTGATGGAAGATAAGACCTGAGTGATGGTAAAAGGTCCTTCTTGTTTCGGAGCAAACTTTCGAGAGATGAGATCTCGTTTGAGGTTCTTGGCCTCGAGCCAAACCTTGTCTCTCTTGGAGAATGAAACAAATCCTCTGCCGTTTCTAGCAGACATACCTTGTCGAGCGAGCTCGTGTGCGGCGAAGGCTTCGACTCGGGTGGCAAAAAGGGTTTTGAGTTGGGATTCAACCGCAGGGAGGTTAGTTTCAGCAATGACGGTGGGGAGGGGACAGGGTTCAAATCCCATCAAGAGAAAGAAGGGGGATTTCCCGGTGACAGAATGCAGGCGATGATTGTGAGCGAACTCCGCTTGGGTGATCAGATCAGACCATGTGGTGGGGTTGTCTCTGCAAAGGATCTGAAGATAGGTCTCGACCTCCTGATTGACACGTTCGGTTTCTCCATCAGTCTGAGGGTGATAAGCAGTGAACAGAGAGAGGTTGTATCCGAGGCCTTTTGCGAGTTCTTTAGCGAAGGAAGAGGCAAACTGTGGGCCTTAATCAGATATGATTTTATCATATGGTCTGAAGCGTTTGTAGACTTTGTGGAAGAAAAGAGTGGCTATCCCTTCGGCGGTGATGGTTGTCTTGGTAAGACAGAGAATCACCCCCTTTGTAAGCCCATGGTCGACCACGACCAATAAGGAATCAAATCCAGAGGAGGAAGGAAGGTCGGTGATGAGGTCGCAGGAGATTTGTTGGAAGGGGCGAGAGGAGGTGGATTGAATTGGAGTGAGGGGAGGGACGGTGGGGTGGGTGTTTGCCTTGCACTGCTGGCAAAGGAAACAACCCTCGACGTATTTACGAATGAAGTGGGCAAGACCAGGCCACCAGTATTCAGCGGCAACAAGTTGGCACGTTTTAAGATAACCAGGATGGCTAGCAGAAGGGTGATCATGAGAACGAGCGACGACGTCGCGGCGAAGAGAGCCAGAGTCAGGGATATAGACCCGATTCTGGTAGGTAAGGAGACCTCCGTCGACCTGCCAATCAGAGAGGCGAGAACGGAAGGCAGGAGGAATGGTGCCATCAAGGGCCTGAAGGGCATTCCGGACAAGGACATCATCACCAAAAGAGGAGGCAATGAGATCGCGCAGGGTAGTGTCAATGACCCGGACAAAGAGAGATGGGGGAAGGAGGGTGACATCCTCATTGTCAGGGGAGACGGAAAGCTTGTCCGGTCGGCGAGAAAGGGCATCCGGGCTAGCAAGTGCAGATCTGGGGACATGGGGAATCTTAAGATCAAAGTCGGCAAGGTCAAGAAGCCAACGGGCTTGACAATGGTTCAAGTGTTGGGGACTATGGAAGAAGGTGAGGTTTTTGTGATCTGTAAAAACCTGGACTAGGAAAGGGGATCCACGAAGGTATTGGCGCCAGGCTTTAAGGGCGCGGATGACAGCAAGTAGTTTGCGATCATAGGTGTCATAGTTGCATTCAACAGGGATGAAGGATTGGGACAGGTATGAACAGGGGTGCCAATCTCCGTTGGAATCAGTTTGGAGGAGGATTGCGCCGGTGGCATCGCGAGAGGCATCAGTGGCTATGGCGAATGGGGCAGAGAGGTCAGGAAGACGGAGGACTGGTTTGGAAAGGAAGAATTGCTTGAGACGGTCAAAAGATGATTGACAAGCAGTAGACCAGTCCCATGGTTTATCCTTTGTAGTAAGGTCAATGAGGGGGCGGGCGATGTCGGAGTAGTGGTCAATGAAACGACGGTAGAAATTGGCAAAACCTGGGAAGGAACGGACGGTTTTGACTGTGGTGGGAGTAGGCCAGGAAGTGATTCCGTCTAGTTTGACGGGGTCCATGGCAAGAGTTCCAGGTTTGACGATCATCCCGAGGTATTCTACTTCGGTAGTAGCAAAGTTACATTTCTCGAGACGAAGGTGAAGATCCAACTCCATCATCCTTTGGAGTACGCGTCTGGTGTGCTCGGAATGAGTGGCATCGTCGGGGGAGAAGATCAGGAGATCGTCCATGTAAACTACGAGCCATCCTTCGGCAATCATGTTGCGGAAAGAGTCGTTCATGAATTGCTGAAACGTGGAGAAGGAGTTGTTCATGCCAAAAAACATGACCATAGGTTCAAAGAGGCCTTTATGGGTGAAGAAGGCGCCCTTCCATTGATCTCCGTCCTTGATGCGGACGTTGTTATAGCCCCCTCGAACGTCAAATTTGGTAAAGACCTTAGCTCCTTCGAGTTTGTCGATGAGGTCAGAGACAAGGGGAAGAAGGTAGGCATCGCAAGTGGTGTGGGAGTTCAGGTATCGATAGTCTTGACAGGGGCGAAGTTTACCATCCTTTTTCTTTATGAAGACGAATGAGGAGGCTTGGGGGATTTGGAAGGTCTAATCTTTCCGCTACAAAGGTTTTCTTCCAGGAAGGTTTCTGTGGCTTTTTGTTCGTCTGGGGAGAGGGGATACACCTTTCCTATTTTAGGGACAAAGGTATCGCCGAGGTTTATGGCATGGTCATAGGGGTGAGAGGGTGGGAGGCACGAAGAGGCTTCTTCGGAGAAGACTGATGAGAAGGCAGCGTATTCTGGGGGAAGGGTGGCCTTGAGCTTGGATTTCTCAGTTTCGATGGCTAGGTTGGTGGCAGTGGTGAGACGGGCGACTAGGAGGGATCCTTTAGGAATAAAACGAGAGCCACATCTCATTACCCGGCAAAGAACCCTGTTGACAGTGGCTCGGTTGAGGAATTCGGGTTCGGTCTCAAATCCGAGGAAGCGATAGAGTTTTCTGTTGTGAATGGGGTGGACTTCGACATGGCGGAGTGGTTTTGTCATAGGAGGATCTCTAGAGGTAACTTTCGGGAAGTGGGCGTTATCTCGCTCAAGATCAGTGATATGTAGGTGGTATAGATCCGCGGACTGGTCCACGGACTCTGGGATGGTGAGGGTCTGTCTGTCCCAGTCGATGGTGGGGTTGGCATTCCTAAGCCAAGGAAGACCCAGGATAACATTCTCGTTTCCGCAGTCCATGACATGGAAGGTGACCTTTTGGTTGACCTTTCCGATATTGACAAAGAGAGTGGTGGAGAAGAGGATATCCCCTTTTCGGTTGGTGGACTGGTCGACGTTGCGGACTCTGATGGGTATGAGGAGGTGATCTCAAGGGAGGTTGTGCTTTCGGACAAAGGCCCAGTTGATGCAGGAGATTTCTGCACCGCTGTCGATGAGAGCAGAGGTGGGAAGGTCTAAGTCTGTTTCGTCTGTAGAAACCGTAGACTACCGAAGTAGAGGACTACCGGTACTCACCAGGTGTCAGCGTTGAGGTGTTATCGAACGTTGTGGTAAGAGAACAAGATCTTATTAGAACTCAGACGCTGGGTCTGAATCTTATATACGACAAAGAAAGATTATGTAATCTACTGTATGTTAGGTCGTTATTATATAATCATAGAGCGTTTGGAGCTACTAAATAGTGCTCGTTCAACACTCCCCCATACTTTGCTGCCTCTTTTGAGCGCAAGTAGTATGTAGTAATGAGCACTTATTTTTGTGCTCCATCGTAGAATGCTAATCCAACGTCTTTCCTGAATTGGTCGAGTTTGATATGACCAAGATTCTTTGTGAGCATGTCGGCTGGGTTGACAGCTCCTTCTACAAAGAATAATTCGATCTTCTTTTCA